>LGRX02027212.1:0-53478 GCA_001247695.2 Cymbomonas tetramitiformis
GGTGTCTATCCCACTTCGCGCCGAATCAGACGCGGGGTGGGTGGATACTAACCCTTGTTAGCGCTTGTGCGTGCTTCTTCTGCGGTCGCGAATCAGCGGCCAAGGGGGTTGGCGACGGCGGTGAGACACACACGTGGGTCAGGTGGGGCGGCGGTGCCATGAAACGGGAGGAGCGTGGCGCGGTGTTGGCTTGGGGTGGGGAGTGGACATGATCGTGTGATCAATCAAGGGTGTCTATCCCACTTCGCGCCGAATCAGGCGCGGGGTGGGTGGATACTAACCCTTGTTGTTAGCGCTTGTGCGTGCTTCTTCTGCGGTCGCGAATCAGCGCCCAAGGGGGTTGGCGACAGCGGTGAGGCACACACGTGGGTCAGGTGGGGCGGCGGTGCCATGAAACGGGAGGAGCGTGGCGCGGTGTTGGCTTGGGGTGGGGAGTGGACATGATTGTGTGATCAATCAAGGGTGTCTATCCCACTTTGCGCCGAATCAGGCGCGGGGTGGGTGGATACTAACCCTTGTTGTTAGCGCTTGTGCGTGCTTCTTCTGCGGTCGCGAATCAGCGGCCAAGGGGGTTGGCGACGGCGGTGAGACACACACGTGGGTCAGGTGGGGCGGCGGTGCCGTGAAATGGGAGGCGCGTGGCGCGGTGTTGGCTTGGGCTAGGGAGTGGACATGATTGTGTGATCAATCAAGGGTGTCTATCCCACTTTGCGCCGAATCAGGCGCGGGGTGGGTTGATACTAACCCTTGTTAGCGCTTGTGCGTGCTTCTTAAGCGGTCGCGAATCAGCGGCCAAGGGGGTTGGCGACGGCGGTGAGACACACACGTGGGTCAGGTGGGGCGGCGGTGCCGTGAAACGGGAGGCGCGTGGCGCGGTGTTGGCTTGGGCTAGGGAGTGGACATGATTGTGTGATCAATCAAGGGTGTCTATCCCACTTAGCGCCGAATCAGGCGCGGGGTGGGTGGATACTAACCCTTGTTAGCGCTTGTGCGTGCTTCTTCTGCGGTCGCGAATCAGCGGCCAAGGGGGTTGGCGACGGCGGTGAGACACACACGTGGGTCAGGTGGGGCGGCGGTGCCTTGAAACGGGAGGAGCGTGGCGCGGTGTTGGCTTGGGCTAGGGAGTGGACATGATTGTGTGATCAATCAAGGGTGTCTATCCCACTTCGCGCCGAATCAGGCGCGGGGTGGGTGGATACTAACCCTTGTTAGCGCTTGTGCGTGCTTCTTCTGCGGTCGCGAATCAGCGGCCAAGGGGGTTGGCGACGGCAGTGAGACACACACGTGGGTCAGGTGGGGCGGCGGTGCCATGAAACGGGAGGAGCGTGGCGTGGTGTTGGCTTGGGGTGGGGAGTGGACATGATTGTGTGATCAATCAAGGGTGTCTATCCCACTTCGCGCCGTATCAGGCGCGGGGTGGGTGGATACTAACCCTTGTTAGCGCTTGTGCGTGCTTCTTCTGCGGTCGCGAATCAGCGGCCAAGGGGGTTGGCGACGGCGGTGAGACACACACGTGGGTCAGGTGGGGCGGCGGTGCCGTGAAACGGGAGGCGCGTTGTATGTTGGCTATGGCGGCCGCAGTGCTGGCCTGTGCTGGGAAGTGGTTGTGTGTGATTATTCAAGCGTGACTCGGCTTATGGTTTACTCAGCTAATGGTTAAGGTAGGTCGTGTTGCGGGATGGATGCCATGGGTTGCATGTGTGACAGGCGGGGAATTTGGAAGACGGCCGGGCGGAAAGCTGCAAGATCTCCGATGCAGAAAACGTATGAAATTAGCTTTTGCAAATATAGCACGCACGCCGTATTGATAGACATAGTTGGACCCTCCTAGTTAGTATGCCACCTGCAAGATCCTAGCATAGCATATCTGGTAACAGTTATGTAACATTCCATGCCTGATTGCCACATGCACTAATCTTGCACACGTGTCCGTATCACAGTGCATCCTGCCTGCCACGTGTCCACCCGTGGTCATACCGTGGTAAATTTACCGGTCATATGTGGTAATTTTACCATTGGGGGTCAATTTACCGGTCATATGTGGTAATTTTACCATTGGGGGTCAATTTACCGGTCGTAGGGGGGTACCATGGTAAATTATATACAGCAATGGTAAACAATGATATATAATTACCGCGCTATAAGTAAATGTGGTAAAATCGTGTTAGAAAAGTGCCACGTTACCAATAGGAAATTACCCACGGGATTTATATCGCCACTATTAGTGTAATGGTGGTAAAACACCAATTTACCACAATTTACCACCAGTTTACCACATTTTACCACCATTTTACCACGTTTATTTCTCAGTGTGTGGACATTGGTTAAGGGGATATGACGCTGTTTGAAGAAGCCGATATTGGGGCTAAATTCCTTTGGGAATGTGTTACGTTAGCATGTCGTTAGTATGGCGCTAGTACACTAGACCAATCACACGTTAGCGTGTTAACGGCGTACTAACTCCCACTCTCCTTAAGTGTGGGAGTTGGTGGACTCGTGGCGTGGTGCGTAGTGGGTCATGGATGGGGTCCAAATGCACATCAGTGATGATCTAAGGTGATTGGATGGCGAACTGGGCATTGGTTAAGGGGGTATGACGCTGTTTGAAGAAGCTGATATTGGGGCTGAGCTCCTTTGGGAGTGTGCTACGTTAGCATGTGGTTAGGGTGGCATTTAGTACACTAGACCAATCACACGTTAGCGTGTTAACGGCGTACTAACTCCCACTCTCCTTAAGTGTGGGAGTTGGTGGACTCGTGGCGTGGTGCGTAGTGGGTCATGGATGGGGTCCAAATGCACTTCAGTGATGATCTAAGGTGATTGGATGGCGAACTGGGCATTGGTTAAGGGGGTATGCCGCTGTTTGAAGAAGCTGATATTGGGGCTGAGCTCCTTTGGGAATGTGCTACGTTAGCATGTGGTTAGGGTGGCATTTAGTACACTAGCCCAATCAGACGTTATTGTGTTAAACATATATTATCTAACATGTTAAACGTGTACTAACCACGGTATAGGTGCGGAATCTACGCAACCACTGCACATGCTGGGTGTTCCACTAAACCACACGACGCAAGATGCCGAGGGACTGTCCACGGCCTAGAATCCCGTCGACCGAAACATGAGTTCAGTCCTCGTTGTCGTCCTAGTCGTCGTCGGAGTCAAGTGGTGGCTTAAGGCATTCAAAAAAGTCAGCCGTGGGGTCAAGAATGACCGCGGTCTCCATGCACGGATGTGGTATAACGACGACCTGCTGTTCAACTTTGTTGGCTAAGATGAAAGGCTCGGAGTTCTTCTCAAAAGCCGCTGGGTCACGTTGCGGGTTGAAGGTGTACACCGTCTTAGTCAAATCGTCCGGCCCGAGAATCGAGTTCCTCCTACGATAGGCCTTGATTTGTTCTTCGGTTGGCTTTGTCAGCCAGTTGACTTTCAATAAGGTGTACATCCGTCCCGCGATCTCCACCCGCAGAATGTTTGTAATGCGGCCGTGCCTGCATACCGCCACCATGTTTGATACGCAGTTAGCTGGAACATAGTGCATTAAGTGAAGTACTTTATGCGCTATCTGCAAACTATCTATCTTTGTTTGCCAAGCACTCACATACCCGGTGTCTTCGTCACACCATTCTTGTTTCAGGATCACCTTGCCACCTTTGCCCACACATTCGTTCCCGAAGAAAGCCCGAAAGTAGCTGTACAAGTTGATAATTATTATCGCGATCACTCCCAGCCAGCAGCATGTTTCATGTATGTAGATAGGTCGAACGTGGTACATTAAGTGGTATGTTTTATGCACTAACGGAATACTATTTCGATTTGGGAGGACGCACCTGTCAACTTCCTTGGTTTTAGGCACACCCTGCTTGTTCAGGATCACCTTTCCATCTTTATCCAACTGCTCATCAATGAAGAAAGTCCGGAAATAACTATGCAAGGTGCTCTTGTTGCGATCACTCCCAGCAGTGCGGTAAAAGCCATCTCCGATGGTCACGTAGGAAAAGCTTCGGCAAACCGGGTTCGGCCCGACCATGAGCAAGGACTCATACTCCGTGAAATTTCGACCCAGCCATACTGTGGGATCTGTGTACGCTCCAAAAGTTGGCTCGTCAATGTGTTCGGGTTTCCCCAAAGCCTGCGCGTATTTACCTCGGCGTGTCTTGTGAAGACTTCGAACCTTGCGGTTCCAGCTGTGCATCCACAAGAAATAACAAAGTTAGTGCTCTAAATGGTACGCTAAGATACGCGATATGCATTATATGCACACTAACGGTGTACTAACTCAATAAGCACGTACTGTGTTGGCGTGTCTACTTCACGCACCTGCGGGCATCATTCACGTATCTTTCCCATTTCTCCCTGAGATTCGCATAAGCAGGAATTGCGCTCTGCATCCAAACCTTCAAGTCCTTGATGTCGTCGTCTTTTAAGACAACACGTTTTCCCTCGGCCGAAACATCGACGCAAATACCCGGACGACGTTCCGTCGTAATCGGAGCCACCGGCCGCGAAGTGTTGCCCGCCCGCTCCAAGTGGAGCATCAGCCCTCGCACAAGACGCAAAACCTTTGACCGCTTCCAGTTGAACATGATGCTTTGCACGGGGTAGGCGTTGTTCTTCGCGATCCTTTTGAGGTAACCATTAAAGGACTCGAAGGCGTACATCCATACCTCCCGCATTGGGCCATACCTTTGAAGTTGCTCGACCAAGTGAGAAAACATGTGAGTGTTGATCACAGCCCACGCATACGCCGCACCGCTGGACTCCAGGTCTTCAAAAAACAGCCTAATTTCGTTTGCCAGCAGCTCCATATGGCTACTATCCCGAGATCCTTGTGGGAGGACCTAGAACGCTGTAGATCCTCCCACAAGGATCACTTTTTCAATAATTTATTTAGGCACCCCACGAGCTTTCTACAAGTCAACGCCAAGGAATGCTTTCCACATGGGACCTATACTAAGTAGTATGGTGCGTGGTTCGACGAGAGTCCATCATATATGCTCCTAGCTAATACATTTATAGCATGCCCCAACCAAATTTTGAACTGTTGCGTTTTTTAAAGCTTCAAAAACGGGGTGTATCTTCCACATTTTTTTTGCCAATCGTGTATCGATCCTTTGCCACTATATACATGATATATCTCAAGGTATGCAGGTATATTAATCATGTTTGGGTCAAAATACGACTTGGGTCATGTATATTGGACACATCACACGAACGCGGTCACATGGGTAAGATATACACACTCCTTAAGTATGGGGACAATTTCGCATTTTGGGCGTAAGTCTTGGTCCATTTTAAGCTTTGAGGCTAGATCTTTGCCTTGGTGAGTACTTCAGTACTTTAATATGACTTCAAAGTCTCCTTGGGATTTTTGGGATTTTTTGAACGTTTAGAACTACCGCTAGAGGTTCTAGAATACGATTTTCAGACCCTGATTATGATGGAAATATTGAATTTCGACGGTACTACACCATGTCATGCGCATATGCGGCGATTAATACGGCTAGTATGATATTGAAGGGCTTGCAAAATTAGTTTTGGTGATACCCTCGAGGGTTGACAACATACGCACCAACCCGAGCTCGTGTAACAAGGCCTAGAGTTGTCGGTACCCTAGATCCTTGTGGGAGGATCTAGCATTTTAATTAAAATTCTGTGAAAGCACCCACCCAAACCACGCTAAGATTAAAGGTCAAACCATCGACATTTCAAGCAAACCAATGTTATAGATAATTCAAAAGGTTCATAAATGTTGCCCCAAAGCATATGCCGGGGCAAGAAATATGACATACAACGTCGCCATGCCCATTTGCGCTAGATCCTTGTGGGAGGATCTGGATTAAGGATAGTAGCCACATATCCTGCAACAAAGACAAATCGGTCCATTAGTACCTACTTACGTTGTCCGTTGTGTACTAAACAAATACTAAACGAATGTTATCGTTTACCTCAGGTTTCACTTGTTCAGTCGTGAGCTCGCGCACGATCAAGGTCATCCTGCCCACCAGCTTTGCCAAGTCATTTCTGGGCTGTCCATCATCCCGTGGCCAAGCGCTGAGTGTCGACATTGTTGAGTTTTGTATGAGCTTCAAGGCATCATGGGCCCGAATGTGTTTGGCGGCTTTCTTGTCGGCGGTGGTTCGTAACACTCGTTTGTGCCCTTGTCCCCATCGTTTCGTCGGCCTCATAACGCCCATCCATTTACGAGCGGTCTCCACCGAACGCAAGGTAGTTGACGCCTTGTTTGGGCGTGGCGGGATCGCGAAAGGACCGTGCGTCATCTTGTACATCTCCACCATCTCACCTGTACAGCAGTTTATTCCCTCTTGTAACTTAAAGTGTTCTTAGTATGGCCTTAACGCAATAAGTCCCTCCTAAATACACTCTAAGTACAAAATCACATACCTTTTGCATTCTTCACTTTAGTCGTCGCGTGCCACGTGGGATGGGCACCATCGTCTTTCGCGTGCTGACGCATTGCATCCGTGAAGTCGAGACCGAGCAAGGTAGCCGCAATTCGGTTGACGAGGTTCATGATATCATGCATGCCATCGAGTAAAAAGTCCCGCACCATATTGAAGTACACCAATCGCGCGAACTCGCTCAAGAACTTGACGCCGGTCCGTCGCATGCTCTCTTCCAAGTAGTCTCCTGAAAGATCTGGGTCTCCACTATCTCGAAGACCTTCGTGGGTTCGAGCCTGCCTCTTGTACTCCTCGTCCGTGCGCAACTCTGGTGGACCTGTAACAGAAACATAAGAACACTAAATTTGCAAACATGGACCCTATTAACTGGCGTTAGTACACACTTAACACACGCATAGTATTGCATTAGTGTGCTAAACTGCTATTACATGACAATCGGTCGTTCTTACCTGGCGGTATCTGCTTGCCAAACAAATACAACATCTTTTTCATAGCTGCTGAATAAGTCCCCCAAATTTTGCATTTCATGCATCCCGCATACGCACCGACGTCCATGACGGTGGCCGCTTCCACCGCTCCTTTGTAGTCCATGAGTATAGCATAGAGCATGGCCCTCAATCGCACGTGCTCGTCCTCGTAGGAATCCCAACACACGAAGCCCTCATCCCACAAGGTGATCAGTTCGTCCACCATTTTACCATAAAGTAACTGACAGTTGGCTGGGTGTTGACCGGCGATCAGCCCATAGAGCTCCATGTACTCGTACTTGGTGCGGATTTCGGGGGGTAGGTTCAAGATTTGGAAGTACATTGGAAATACCCCTGCCTTGTTTTGCCACACCGCCGCCCCATCGGCGCTGAATATGAGTAGTATGTTCCTGGCCTCCTCGAAAAAGTCCTTGTGTCGCACGTTTTTGCGATGTTGCCATTCCTCCGCGTCTGAGCACAATCGAAAACACGCAGGAATACACATCAGTAGGGCGCGTTTAGTGCACATATTACACACCATTTATTTCCTAATAACATACTAACGAGACATCCTAACGCAATCGACAAAACATATGCATCCACGTCGGTTAGTACACGCTTAGTTTGTGCATAACACACAACACACACGTTAACAACATACTAACGACATATTAAAGGCATGTTGCTTACCCCAGATGGTGCGGAATGACCCGTCTTCTGGTGGTGTATGCCGCGAGTGAGCGCGCATCAACTCCGCCGTTTGTGGGTTGGCGTACACACGTCGGAGTATATCTGCGATAGACCACCAAATGGCTACTGCCCCGCAGTCCTTGTGGTAGGACCAAATCGACGATTTGGTCCTACCACGAGGACCATTGTTCCGATAATTTAATTGGCCATCTCCCGTGATTTGTGGTGTCTAACCAATGAAAGGTGGTATATATAGGTCCTATATTAATTTATTTGAACGCTGGTTTGGCCTATATCCATCCCATATATCCATGACGAATGCATTTCAAACCTCTACACTCAAATTTTTCAAAACGGATTTTTTGGAACATTCAAAATGTGGCAAATTAGTGACTCATCTTCAATAATTTTTTACCAATCATATATCAACACTACACCTGCGCGGATACCATCAAATTGAACCTATACATATGTCCCAATCATATTTGGGCGGTAGGCCCGGTTGGAATGCATATATTGGCTCGTTGGCTCGTTGGCTTCCCCTCTAATATATTGGCTCGTTGGTTTCCCCCCTAAAACAGTGGTCACGCGAGCTGACCAGCCAGCCATCATAATTGCTTGCTAGAGGGCATATATCGCAAGGTTGGTGTGTGCGGCACATTAAATCTTCAAGTATATATGTATTGCGAATTTCTGAAAGTCTAACATCATCCAAATATCTTATTTTTCGACTGGCGTGTACATTTTAGAATGGATGAATGCCAATTTCTAAAGTCCGAAATTCACTAAATTCGGAATTTGCATTGTGTTGAACATGCGCCATGCTGAAATAGAGCGGAAATGATGACGAGGGTGCGAAGTAACCGATTCAGTTATCTTATTTGGTCATAAACTCAAGATGTATAACCATGAGCATCACCGTGAGCCCCGCATGTGACTCCTAATACTCAAAATACGGTGGTCCTTGTGGTAGGACCACCATTTTCTTCAAGCTTTTGGTGAAATTACACCCCTAAAGCGTGTCGTTCAACCACACACCTAAAGTCTCATGGGGGCCGCCGCTATAAGAAATAAAATTCATTTAACTCATAAATATCATGTGCAAATGTTACCTGTGCCTCAAATAGTCGATTTAGTGATCGAAACCGCAATTGCCCATTGGTCCTTGTGGTAGGACCATGAATTTGGGTAGTAGCCAATTGGGATCGCGCTCGCCGACCCTTGCCCTCGTCCACCTCTCCCGTCTCGCCATACGCCTCCCACCGGGCCTCCTTACACTTTGGGCACACGGCATCGTTAGCATGCGCCCCCTCGAAGAACACACACCCATTCACACACAAGTCCACTCTGTTGGGGGGGGCGTCGAAGGCTTCGAAGTTTTTCCATGCAGCTTGGAAGCTACTTGGAAAGCTATGGAGTAGCTCCCCAAAGTGCTTGTTCATAATGGAGAGAAGCTTGGTGAGAGAGTCTTGGGACATCTTGCCCTCACTATTCCATTCAAGCAAATCGACAAGGAGGTCCAACGTGTTGACGGGGGGTTGGACTGCGTCGCGGTCTTCCGCGGGCGCCTGTGTAGAACGCCCGCCCATTCCATCGTAGAACTTTGAGAATGTGGACCTATGTTTGATTATGTATGTAAATATACATAGTATCTTTTTAACAGGTTAAGCGTGTCTTAAACGTGTCTTAACGCATTTTGAGAACTCACCATTGCTGTGCTTAAAGACATCATTGCCTCAATGAGGCTCTTTGTGGCCGCATGTACGTCTTGCTTGGCTGGATCGTCTGCATTCCACCAGTCCTCGGTGTCGTCCATCATGGATCCGGCGTCATTGTCGGAGAACAAATCGGGGCAAGTACCAACCGACTCCTCGCCCTTACTTCCACATGACTCGTAGGAGAAACTCGAGTCCGAATCCAAACCCGAAATGCACGTCGAGTATGACCGGTCATCGTCGTCGAGCTCTAAAGCGTCTGAGGCGTCGCCGGTCTCCTGGTCACGTCTTTGCGTCACATGATCTTCGTGTGCAACTTTCACGGAGCTGCATACATAAGGCATTGTTAGGTTGCTATCCGTATCCTAACAGCGCACTAACTAGACTCATACCAGCTAGCGGTAAAATCATACGGCACACCTGGCTTGACCAAGCTCCTTGTCTTCCACGAGTTCCACATCGTCGTCTGATTCCACGGCTGGGCGACCATCAGGTAGAGAGATTGGTACCGCATCCCAATACCGCTCCCCGGGGGCAACCTTTGTGAATTGTTTGTGATGTCGCCATCGGGTGGTTCGATTGACCCAATTTGCGACCACGCCATAGCACATCCCACAGTCACATAACACCAAGCCATCTCTCCTGCCTTGTCCTTTCCGAGTTTCCATGGCATGTACTTCGTCGCGAATCTGCCATTCTTTCTCGCGACATGTCAGGTGTTCGTCACACTCCTCCGAAGACATAGACCTGTCAGTGTTAGCATGCGGTTAGATGGCGTTTAAGCCCCTAATGACACACTAACCACGCATTAGTAAGTCTCGGGGAAAGGACCTCACGCACCCCGCAGGGCTCGCGTCTCCAAGCCCGAGGGTGGCGAGCTCGGGATGGCTGTCATCCGGCGGCTGCTGCTGGTCTGAGCTCGCGAAGTCCATGGAGTTCGCACTCGACGCGCCGACGGGCATGTCCATCTCGGGGGGCGGGGACGGCGAGGCTCCGCGGTGGGGCTCGTCGGGCCTGTCAGTGTTAGCATGCGGTTAGATGGCGGTTAAACCACTAATGCCACACTAACCACGCATTAGTAAGACTCGGGAAAAGGGCCTCACCCAGCAGGGCTCGCGTCTCCAAGCCCGAGGGTGGCGAGCTCGGGATGGCTGTCATCCGGCGGCTGCTGCTGGTCTGAGCTCGCGAAGTCCATGGAGTTCGCACTTGACGCGTCGACGGGCATGTCCATCTCGGGGGGCGGGGACGGCGAGGTTCCGCGGTGGGGCTCGTCGGGCCTGTCAGTGTTAGCATGCGGTTAGATGGCGGTTAAGCCCCTAATGCCACACTAACCACGCATTAGTAAGACTCGGGAAAAGGGCCTCACCCAGCAGGGCTCGCGTCTCCAAGCCCGAGGGTGGCGAGCTCGGGATGGCTGTCATCCGGCGGCTGCTGCTGGTCTGAGCTCGCGAAGTCCATGGAGTTCGCACTTGACGCGTCGACGGGCATGTCCATCTCGGGGGGCGGGGACGGCGAGGTTCCGCGGTGGGGCTCGTCGGGCCTGTCAGTGTTAGCATGCGGTTAGATAGATGGCGGTTAAACCACTAATGACACACTAACCACGCATTAGTAAGTCTCGGGGAAAGGGCCTCACGCACCCCGCAGGGCTCGCGTCTCCAAGCCCGAGGGTGGCGAGCTCGGGATGGCTGTCATCCGGCGGCGGCTGCTGGTCTGAGCTCGCGAAGTCCATGGAGTTCGCACTCGACGCGTCGACGGGCATGTCCATCTCGGGGGGCGGGGACGGCGAGGTTCCGCGGTGGGGCTCGTCAGACCTGTCAGTGTTAGCATGTGGTTAGATGGCGTTTAAGGCCCTAATGCCACACTAACCACGCAATAAGACTCGGGAAAAGGGCCTCACCCAGCAGGGCTCGCGTCTCCAAGCCCAAGGGCCAACTTGCAAATGTCCCGACGAATGTTCATCAGGTTTACACCCACTGGCGGTAGCAATTCCCACCGCTGGTCGGCAAAGGTGATGGTCGAGGGATTGTCGGCTAAGTCCAATGGATCCGGAATGATATCACGGCCCCAAAACGCCGCGTCGTTATCATGAACGGTGTCCACATGGTGCGAGAACTCGCGAATCGACAGCACCGTCGTTTTCGTGCGCCCACTGCCATCTGGAATACCCATCCCATGGTGCGGAAACCAGCTGTCGATGGTCACGGTGGGTTGCCTGCTGCGGGAAAATTGCACGGACTGAGTGCCCAGCCCGTCGTTTATATGCGGTTAAGGGGTCGCGGATGTACTAACCCCACACTAACCACGCACTAAGTCCCAAATAGAGAAGAGGGCTCACTCACCCCGCTAGACCAACGTCGTCGAGGAGGAGGAGGAGTTCGATATTTTCCTGGACATCCAACTCCTCCTGGCTTTCGTAGCTCACGAGATCCACGGGAGGCGGCAATGGTGTCATTAGATGATCGTGGTCGATGATGACCTCCGCTGGCCTGTAGATATCTCTTTGTTAGGGTACTGATAAGGTACAGTTAACATGATAACAACGCACTAATACGCACATATTTCAGGTGCTTGAGGAACCGTACCCGCGGTGGTTGGCGACGATTTTCATGATTTCGTCGGCAATAGATAGGAGGCAACTTTGCACACCATCTTCAGATACTGTTATGTAGAACACGGTGCCACCATACATGATCTTGCCCCGCTCGGCCTTCAAAATGGGCGGAATCGGCAACCACGATGGGTAACGCCGTTGATTTGTTTGCATGTCTACTACGCAAGCATAGAAGACCCGGGGAGTCATGCAGGTCGGTACGTCTTTCTCGTGACAACACGTGAAAATTTGTACCATGCCGACGTACCGACACTTCTTCGCCTCCAAGACACACGCGCGTGCGTGGCAGAGGGCACGAGCTGTGTCTAATAGATAGACAGTTCCTGCCACGTTAGTGTACTGTTAGTTACCAAATATCGCACTAAGTGTACACTACCGTATCGACATAGGGCACTAACGTGTTTCACTGGTTTCTTGAGAGACATGCATATCACGAGGTATAGGGATAAAGGCATGACTCACCCGTCATATATCGTCGTCACCGTGGTTGCCGCCCACTCGGATACTCGAAGCTTCTTTGTGCCCCCCTCATATTCATGACCCAACCGGAAACCTTCGGGAACGGGTTGACGAGGTGGTGGTGGAGAAACAAGTGCGTGGGGTGCGGGGTTACTAATGGCTCTGCGGGCTAGTGGTGGGACGGGTACACGTGAGGACACCGGCGCGCCTTGTTGTAGAAGAATCCCACGCCGGCCGGGAGGCGGTGTGGGTGCACGCTCGGGCGCGGGCTCGGGCGAAGGTGGATCCGGGCGAGAGGCTTGTGCACGAAGAGTCGCAAAGTGTTCACCTTGACGTTTATTGTTCATTGCACAAATCCCAATTCTGCCCCCCCCCCCACGCACCCCACCCGCCCTCTTATTATGTAATATTCGCGTTGTTAGTGTGAGTTTAGCAGAAGGGATCTTTTCGGGAATATTCCATTGTTAGTACGCTAACAGGACGCTAACGGCATGCCTTAGCGCACTAACGTTGCCCCAACTGGACACTAACGGAAGGAATCCTTTAGGGAATATTCCATTGTTAGTACGCTAACAGGACGCTAACGGCAGGCTTTAGCGCACTAACGTTGCCCTAACTGAACACTAACAGAAGGAATCTTTTAGGGAATATGCCATTGTGCGTTAGTGCATGCCACCTAATGCCTCCTTAACGACGTCAATAGGGCGCCATTTAGTGTCTTGTTGCATGTAATGCGCTAACTCAGCGCTGAGTTAGCGCATTACATGCAACAAGACACTAAATGGCGCCCTATTGACGTCGTTAAGGAGGCATTAGGTGGCATGCACTAACGCACAATGGCATATTCCCTAAAAGATTCCTTCTGTTAGTGTTCAGTTAGGGCAACGTTAGTGCGCTAAGGCCTGCCGTTAGCGTCCTGTTAGCGTACTAACAATGGAATATTCCCCAAAAACTCGAAATTCCCAAATGTGATAGGAAAATTTCATCAAACCATCGTGATCGCGCGATGGCGTCGAATCGCGCGATAAATGATTTAGTCGACAGCAGGATTCGAACCCGCGCGGTCGGTTTCCTAATGGGTTGTCACATTCATCATGTCCAACTGCGCTACGATCGAAGAGGATGACAATTCAACGGAAATAATGACTAAGTCATGAATCGAAATTGAAAAATCGGACGTTAGTTGACCGACCGACCGAGACTGACGATGACCAGCACGTGAATTCGAAGTTCACTTCTTGAAGGTGCACTAAAGGAGTGCTATCGCCGCCAAATAAACAGCTTTGCTCTCTGCCTCGTTAAAAAATGGAACCAACTCACGAAGAGAAAGAAAAGTACGAAGCACTCTGCGAAGAGTATGGTGAGGAGGAGTCCATAGCGGGGCTCCTCAACTATGTTAAGGCAACGCGCGGATCCATTAGCGCCGCTTCGCCCACCCATATAGGCGAAGGAGCCCAACGCGGGGCAATGTTTGATGCCCCAAGTAGGAATAGGGCAAGAGCAAAAAAGGGGGCAAGCCAAAGGGTCCGGGGCCCAATGAAACCCCACGAGAGAGCGGTGAGGACGGCGATTCGTAAAGTGACATGTGAGTATCACTCACCACTTGTATTTCTTGAAGTTAATTCGCGCTTGGAGCGACGGAGAGCGATCTTCTATTTCCTTGTTTTCGTTTCTTGAAGATGATCGCGCGGGTTTCTAGCGTAACAAATTCCTTTTGTTCATATTGTGTTGTGCGTGGGGGTTTTTTTTGTAGTAAAATTGGCGAAGGAGCAGAAGTGGTGCCCGATTTTGAAAACATCGGAGCAACATGACGCCTACAACCGCTTGGTGAAGGACGTTGCGGAGGCTGCAGGCTTCGATGCGAAGAGGGACGCCACGATTGAGCCCTTCATCAGGTCGCGAGTGCGCGCCGATGTTGGGAATTTTAAAAACCTCTATCGCTATGGGAAGTGGGAAAAGAAGGGTAAGCAATGGGTGCTTATCACTTCCAACCCCCACCCATATTCGGGTTTGAAGGAGGCGGAGGGCCTCACAATCTCCGCGAACTCCGACAAGGCCAAGAAGGAGGCATTGGAGGCGGCAGGGATCACGCTGGCTGCATTGCCTTCAACCGCTGCGGAGGTTGAAGAAGAGTCACTGGAGGCAATAAGTAAGTTATGACCCGTATTATGCACTAGGCCTTTCCTTTAAGGCGCATTTATTGCACTATTCTGTCCGTATATTAACCGTACACTAACCAGCAGTCGTGGTGCACTATACGCGAACTAACACGGTAAATACTCCGGCGGGGGGTGTTTTTTTCAAGACGAGTTCTGTTTCGAGGCCTGGGAGGAGGAGGAGGAAGAGCCGGAGGAGGAGAAGCAAGCTGATGACTCCAAGGGTGGTGCCTCCAAGGGGAAGAAGAGAGCGGGGCCCAATGTGGAGCCCCCGCCCGCAAAGTCTCCCAAGAAGGGGACTCCTTCAAAGGCTTCTCCCAAGAAGGGGACTCCTTCAAAGGCGGGGAACACCACCGCACCCGCGGATGAGGAAGCCGCCGACCAGGCAGACCTCGCCACGCGGTACCCGGTCGGCAAGGAGGTCTACCTTTACGCGAGACCTACGGAATCCGATGAGGCGCTAATCACCTCCCAGATCCTTGAGCCCAAGGATTACTTCACCCCAAACCCCCCCCTCACCTTGAAGAAGACGGTCCCCCTCCTGGCCGGGACGATCTCAGCGTGCGAGCTCAACGCTGAGACCGTCCACGGCCAGGGAAAGGCCGAAGTGAAACTCCCTGCGGAGTATCTATCTATCAAGGTGAGTAAAATATGCGGTCTTTAACGTTAGTGTTCCGTTAGTGTCCCGTTAGTATGTCCGCTGTACACTAAGAGTCCAGTTAGTGTGTCACTACACACTGTGATAGGTTTCCAGCCTTTGTTTTCCAGGTTTCCTTTTTAGATTGCCCATGCTAACGTGTATATTTCGTTTTCGACAGGTGAAAAAATTCAACACCAAGAAAACTGGTCAGGATGAGTGGTACACCAAATCGTGGAAATGCCTCAAGCACATCCTCTCCTCCACCGATAAGCATGTGAGCGAGGATGAGAGGACAAAGAACTTCGGCAAGGATACCGAAAAATATTTCGAGGAATTTTTGAGGGGGAAAAAGCAGCCCAAGGACCTGAACCTCGTCCTGCACGGCAAGTATGTGCGGTTTGGAATGCTGGAACATGCATTCCATGGTCCACCAAAAGGGGATGATGACACCGAATAATTAGGACCACCGCTTACGTAGTAGTTAGTGAGGACTAGTAGGAGGACTAGTAGCAGGTTAGTAACATATTTGTTTTTGTATAATAACAACTAGCCTGTCTCGTACGTCTTCATTGCTTCTTTTTGTCATTGTTTTTGCTGATTTAGTGCACTGCGTGAAACTCGTTTCTTTGTGGTTAGTGTGCTGTTAGTAATATATTAACGATATCTTAACGACAGACTATCTGTATACTAACCATCCGTTAATACCCAAAGTTAGTGTGTCGTTAGTGTAGTGTTAGTGGTATATTAACGATATCCTAACGACACACTATCTGTATACTAACCATCCGTTAATGCTCAAAGTTAGTGTGTCGTTAGTGTGCTGTTAGTGTAGTGTTAGTGGTATATTAACGATATCCTAACGACACACTATCTGTATACTAACCATCCGTTAATGCTCAAAGTTAGTGTGTCGTTAGTGTGCTGTTAGTGTAGTGTTAGTGGTATATTAACGATATCCTAACGACACACTATCTGTATACTAACCATCCGTTAATGCTCAAAGTTAGTGTGTCGTTAGTGTGCTGTTAGTGTAGTGTTAGTGGTATATTAACGATATCCTAACGACACACTATCTGTATACTAACCATCCGTTAATGCTCAAAGTTAGTGTGTCGTTAGTGTGTGGGTTAGTGTGCCGTTAGTGTGCCTGTTAGTGTGGTGGTTAATGTCCTAACCACGCGTTAACCGACTTAGTTAGTGTGTCGTTAAGGTGCCGTTAAGGTATGTTGCACAGAATGTATGCCCTAACGGCACCTTAACGACGCAGTTAAGGTGATATTAGTGTATGTACAGGCACACTAACGCGCCGTACTCTTATACAGTTAGTGTGTCGTTAGTATATTGTTAGTGCACGTACTAACGTTTTCTAAAATGGTAGGGAAAACGAAGAGCGAACCGACGGCGAAGGGGAAGGAAGCAGCCATTGTTGAGTCGGATGACGAAGAAGCACAAGAAGAGGCCGAAGTAGAGAGTGATGAATAAAATAGTAGAATTTGTCGACCGCCCTGACTGATAGTATCAGTCATGCCTCGACGGTATAGGGTGAAAAGTACTCTGCTCGTAAACATTTGAATAAAGAATGATACATGTATGCATATTTCGGTGTTTTCATTGTACGCATACTACACTTTTCTACCGTGTTGCCTTTATGTATCCCTATTTCGCGCATAAATATCACTAAACCCTGATTTTTATGAAATATATATAAATCCAAAAATGACATATGATAATGTCATTTTCATCGAATAGTGTGTTCGGGGCACGATTGAACGTGTACGTTTATTTCCAAATAAAATAGTCTGGCTCCAAAGAGATACGGAAGGCAGGATCTTGCCGATATTTGATAGGGTTATTATCGATTACGTAGGCATGCCATTAAGATCATACGTAGGTCCCAAGCCATATAAGAGGGCTTAAACGGTGCAGACCCTCGTAGTTCACTTCATATCGTATGATTTTGACACATTTATCCGATACCGTATCGGTTGGGCCTGGCCAGAACTTTTCAAAATTTTATTCAAAATATAGGTCAGAATTTTGGCCCCCAAAAATGTCAAAATTTTGAAAAATATAGGTGCTTCATAGGAAAATTTCAAGACGATATCGAAGTTGCGGTCATTTTCCCCTTAACACTAGGTAACTTTTGAAAAATATAGGCGCTGTAAATTGAAAATGCCCCGCCAAACTGCGATTTGTAATCAGCGATCTGTGACTTGTGTGGTCTGTTCAAATCTCCAAACCTCCATCTACGCCTCTCCGAACCTCCATCTCCATCCAAACCTTCACACCCGGAAGAACTAAGACGCCGACCTCAGGAATCAGGAAATTCAGGGTGCTCGTGACCGATTATTATTCTACTAATGGCGGACCGGACTCAGAGTCGGACTCAGAGCCAACTCCAACTCTCCGCCCAGTCCATTTGGATTTGCAGCCATCCTCGTCGGTTGACATGCTACATGACCGTGCGCCTACGAGGCTTGAGCTTGCGTACGGGCGCACCCGCTTACAACCCCTTACCAACGCGTTCCACAAGTTCAAGCGTGAGCGTGGTTCTCAAACTGCCAGCGGAAATACTGAGGCCCAGCTCTTGTTGCGCATGAACGAGATAGAGTTGTAAGGGAAAAGCCCCCTAGTGGAACAAAACGTGCAGGAGCGGGTATTCGTTTGACGAAAGAACCGAAGATCAAGCTTGCTCAACGATTGAAGGAGTTCCCCAACCACTATTTGCGCCTCCGCACACAAACGATTTCGGCGAAATTTGGGAGTGTTTGGGGCCCGCATGCTCATTTTAGAACAAAAAAATTAGGGAAAATATAGGTGCCTTCGAAAAAAGCGTGAGGGAAAATATAGGTGCTTCATGGAAAAATATCAAAAAAAATAGGTGAATTTAGGAAAAATTTGGGCCAGGGGCAACGTATCGGGTATACCGGGAATTTCGAACTGACGAAATGATCAAATCTGGGTCCTTAAGCATGTAACGTGTATCCCCCACCATTGAACGTACGTTTAAACGGATTTGGGGGGGGGGACGATTTAACGGCGTTTACGTACACAATTTATTTCTAGATTTTTTTCAGCAGCATATACGAATCACGGAATGGCAACATAATACGGCATGTCAAGCCGTATAACATGCTTGGCACAAGCAAGTTACCGCATTATCGTAGTTTGGAAACGAGCGAGTGGGTTCCAAAGCCCCACTCAGGATCGAATCGTAACGTTGTTGCATACCCTTTTCGGATTGTTATATAGCCTGGTTGGTCGTTGTGCAAGAAAGGTTGCGGTACGACGACCCTGCATATATTATGCCGCTACGGTGCGCGACGTAGGCTGAGGATTACGTTTCTGCACGGTGCGCACTTCGACGTAGTGACACATCTCGCGCATGCATCATATGTTAATCACCCGATGATGCACCGCATTCCACAAGTCTTGCAGGCCCCGTCGCGCCGGGATAAGCGTCGTGTTTGTCACGGTCTGGGTGATCCTGGATGCCTATACTATATGGTGACATATCAATACATTTGTATTCGATGGGATGGTATTTTTTTGGTGACATAAATATACTAAATGAAGACTATTTGAGTTTGCAAAAAATACATAAATAAATCGTAATAGTACATTTTCCTGAGGTTTTTTTATACGAACGATAACTCACCATTCTTGGATCCTAGCCAATAAAAATAGGGGGTCATGTTGCAAAATTCGCCTCCAGGATTTTTTAAAAGTCAATTAATTGCAGCATTGTTAGATATGGGGTTTGTTATGAAATTTAATTGAAAATAATGTTTTCAGTCCAGGTCCCCACCATACCCTTAAGCTCGACAAAGGTCCCCAGCCTAGAATGTGACCTGGATAGCCTCTTATATCGCGATATAAGCGGTTTATAGTTATATACGCGTTGACGCTTATATCGGATATAATATAAGCGCATTTTGGGCCCGATTTTCCAGAGTTATATTATATCCCGCGTACCGATATAAGCGTGACGCTTATATAACTGTCCACCCCTGGTACACACCAACCTAGCAAATTATTGGCTTACAAATTTGCATCTAGGGCAGACCGGGTTCCGACTGGTGGTCGGAACCGGCTCATCCATAATATCGAACATCGTACGCAATTTGTCAGTCCGATGTGGCTCAGAAACAATTGTGGACTTCGTTATGGGCGAAATACTCGCATACATCGGACGACCAGGAATATTCCAAATTCTAGTGTAGGTTGCATGTATTTACGCCCGAAACAAAGAAGCGCTGCCTCCTGAAAGTTGCCTTTACACATATCTACAGAAACACAAGACAAACGCATTTAAGCTGCTGATTTACGTGTTGATCCACATGCTCTATCAATGAAAATCTCCATATCTTGCACACAGCTGCATTAAGGAACTTGGTGGGGGAGCATTGTGTTTACAACAGTTGGGGGTGCATTGTGTTTACAACAGTTTCTAAAGCACATGGAACCATTAGAACTTTTAAAAATAGCAACCTCAAGCTGTCATACTTTTGTAGCAGTTGACAGGTCTCCGCTAGGGGCCATTGATCCAGGTGTTAGAAAATCCTTGTTGACCATGCTAAACACATGCGTGGCGTGAAGCGGAGCATACGGGACATGTGGATTATTTTGCCTCGTGTCCAGCCTTGGGCTTTCAAACCTGGTTGTGATTTGTCTTTCAGGGAAGATTTGTATGCAATCCGATATTCAAAGTAAGCGCCACTAATGTACCCACTTCGTCATTCAAAAACCCTAGCATGGTTATGATCACAGGGGATGCACTTGTCCAACTGCCACAGGAACTTCCCTCACTGCCATGCTCGTCAGAAGTTCGAGAACTCGCCATTATCAGGCCCTGTCATGACATCGTGCTCTTTTCCAGCTGGGTGCTGCGGAAGAACCACGCCCATCCCTTTGTAAAGCATAGTTCTGCCTATTGCACACAGGGTGCCCTGGTGCAATAGAACCCTTGCTGCTCACCGAGTGGATCATGAAGTCAGAGGACACTATGGCCTTCCGTCTCGCCCCGTGTCCCAGAATTTACCATGGATTGCGCGTCCCCGTGAATCAGCAGAGTACGAGCCCCAACGCTTAGCTCTCCTGATTAAAATGGCGCGGCAGGACATCCGCATTTCGAACCTAGCTAGCATCACGAGTCGTAGCAAGTCGCAAGCTGGGGACATCATGTAAGGGGGTCTGCCGAAAGGGGCTCAGCACCTTCGAAGTGCTCTCGCAGTACTTCTCAAAGCACGTGCTCGCCCTGCTCGGCACGTATGGCACCTGCGGTCCGAAAACGATGCTCGCCCATTTCACAATTGCCAGGGATTCGCCAATGCAGACAGAGGACACCAAGTCTGTGAAGCAGGCGGGCCTTACAGGAAGGGACTTTATCCAAGGGGTGGCTTTAACTATTTTCTTTGCAGCGTCAAATCCCAAAAACAAATACAAGGTGGGACTCGCAGGCCCCTTGTGGTTATGTACAAGCATGGTCGATCGAGAACTTGATGAGCGCATGTTCCAGGAATCCAATTCGATGAAAATTCAAAATAATTCCGTATTTGATATTCGCACCCATACGAATTGAAACTTTGCGTATTTCTTGCCAACTACCAGAAAGCCCTTGCGTGCAGGCATCAGTGTCGGGTGGAGCTTCCCCTGCACGCTGAGCACTTCCTACACTTTCCCACAGCGTGTGCCACTGAGGCACGACCTCGAAGAGGGGCTCCTAAAGAGGAGAGGGCCCTCACCGGGTGTTTCATGCGCACTAAGAGGTCCCAGTCGATGTGCCTGAACCATGAATGCCGCTTGACCTCGATGACGCCATCCGCCATGTTTCCAAGCCTGGCTTCCGGGTCAGGAGTAAGCAGCTTCTTAATGACGTCCATACACTCTGGAGACATATACTCTGGTGTGGAGTACAGCGACCTCTTGATGTGCTGCACCTTGACCTTGTCGTCATCGAGGTCATGGAATGGTGGCAGCCCAGTCACCTGCCCACCCAAACGATTTTTCGCACATTCAAAGGCGCAGCTGACCCCGCACGCTCCGCTTCTCAATGCATGTCAAATGTGTGGCCTGGCAGGCTCCAAAAAATGACCCTCGGAAGGCATGCTATGCACCACCGCCCCTCGGCTCCACAATGGAATTCAAGTGCGAACGCCATGAAAGCATGTGTGACTCCAGTGGGCAGCAGGCGCCCGAAGATGGTGGCCACTCCTTGCCACCCCAGGATTGCACCACAAAACCTTATCAATGCCTTGCGCAACTCGTGGCCTCGAAAGGGTGGGGTGGATTTGCCGGCCCTACAGCGACGAATGGCCGCTGCACTCCCGGCTGGAATGATAGTGCAACGCTTGCTGAGCACTGAAGGGAGTTGTGGAACGCGTACCATCTCATAAATCACTGTCCCCAGTGCCCACCAGTCCGCACCTGGATTGACAATCCCACCAATGAGCAGACAACCAGCATCACATCGTCTTTGCACCAAGGTTGTTCAGTGACAAGGATACCCTACATTCACGGAGGCTCAGCCCCCTTTCAGCGAGAAATATGGTTTGGACTGTGACGCGACACCACCATGACTGCGACACGTCAAGTCCCGTTTCAAAGCTGGCAATTTCCGCTGAGCACTTTCGCGGCTCTGAGTCGGCGGTCCGTGGCTCTGAGTTGGCGGTCCGCGGCTCTGAGTCGGCGGTCCGCGGCTCTGAGTTGTGGAACGCGACCTTCCAAAAACTGGATGTCACAGTCAGTCACGGTCGCAAGCCATGGATGCCAATAATCCAAAGCTTTGAGTGCGACGGGCGCTATCAAAAGCAGGACGATTCCTGTGCAACGCTGTACTGTGCGCTCGACGGAGGACAACGGAGCAGCCAGAATCTAGCTTAAGTCGGATAATCTGGACTGCGACGTCATATCCGCAGTCACGTAGGACGTTGCGTCCAGGAGCAACGTGGCAGTCCAGACGCCTGGCTGAAGACGAGGGTCCGAGGCTCGAGGTGCCGACCCGGGACAGGGGCATGGGCATCTGGTGAGACACCAAACAGCGCGCAGCTCAAGGAAAAACATCGAACCTTTGTTATGCCCCTTCATCTCCACCATCTCAGGAGCCATGTAGTCCAGCGTTCCGCACGTTGTGTAGGTTTTCCCCAGCGGATCTGTGGGCAAATGATCTGTCAGTGCCTCTCGGGTGTATGCTCAACGCACCCCGACTGCGGTGCGTGTGGCAGGACCGCCGTGCGTGTGGCAGGGCCGCCTCCTGGAGCACCCCGACTGCGGTGCGTGTGGCAGGGCCGCCTCCTGGAGCGAAACGTGCAGCGCATACTTTCAATCTGAAGGCTAGAAATGCCTCCGTCCAGATCAAGCTTCTGCTCTACAGATGCCTCAAAGGTATCAGATGAGCCAAGGAACAGCCTGCAATCAGGCTGCAGCTACAGCGGTCAGCACTGCCGGTGGTGGAAGTACCTGTAAGCATCTTGGCAAAGCCGAGGTCCGCAAGTTTGAGGTACCCAGTTGTGTCGATGAGCATGTTCTCCGGCTTAAGGTCTCGGTATACATAGTTGCGAGCGTGTAAGTACTCGAAAGCAATTATCGTGCAGGCCTACAGTGGCCGAAAACATATCAGATGTCAAAGGCCCAACCCCTGGTATACGCTCACCACTGATAACATATGCCACAAGTCCCTTAGGAAACGGCCCTCGTGGCTACCAGCATTAACATTGGCACAGACCACATAGACCCAGCCCCTATATGCGTTCGCAACCGACGAACCTCCCACAACTTGTGTCCAAGGACCCGTCCTCACGGATGCCCGCCACCGTCGACACTGCCGCAGCTTACGTGCATTTATGCACCCCCGAGCGGAGTTTAACAATATGACATCACACTTGAATCCACTCCCATCCTCCATACAGAAGTTGAAGAAATGACTCATTGCGCCTCAACGTGCGTGGCAGGCATTCAGAACCAATACGACTCCGCCTTATTGTGCGCTGCATTCAGAGTTGACCCAATCTTCATCCAGTCGAGTGCTTCGCGCCGTCCTCGTAGTTTAGGCATCGGCCCACCGTATACGCAGGCGCACGACTGATGCGCAAATTGAGATCCCGCAGCTTTCGCTGCACCCATCCCGGAGCCCTTGATCACATCTCATGGAAGGAAGGTTCGTGACCCTGGAAGGGCGGGTCGTGAACAAACCGCATAGAAGGTGGCGGTGGCCTCCGGGATGCCTCGCTCGTCAGAGAGGGAGTGTTTCTCGAGGTATGTATACAGCTCGCCTCCAAGCACAGGCTCCATCATCATATACAAGTTGTCCTTGTCCTGCTCCGGCCCCCGCACACGTCTCCTTCAGCCTCGGTCCATGGCAAGGCCGCGCGACTGCGCATACTGCGGGCATCCACGCCGACAGCTGGGGAGGGCGAGGCCGACTTTGACTTGTAGGAGTGGGCGTCAGGCACGACTTCCTCAGGATGCGGGGGAGCTGACCCATCTACTAACCTTTCTCGGAGAACAGGGCCCGAAGATGACACAGGGTCTGAAGCTATGGGGTCAAGCGACAGGCAGAGACGGCCGTCACAACCTACGGGGGCATCAGGCACGGCTGGCCTGCCGGTCCGTGGAAGGTGGTTGCAGTACCGAGGGGGAGAAAGCCACAAGAAGGAGGCGCAGTAGAGTAATCAAAGCATATGCTACCTCAGCCTGTGTCTGAGTAGTCAGTCGCGCCGCTGTTCGTAGCGATCGAATGCACCGTGTGGGCGTAAAGGCGTTTCAAACCCTGACCTGGTATGTGCCCATGAAATTGACCAGGAATGGACAGCTACACGCCATTCCAATGTCCCGTTCGCGCATGACCAGCTTTGTGAGGTCGTGCATGAGGACATGCGACTTTTTCAAAGTCTTCAATGCGTACAGATTGCTCTTGTAAGACACCAGCAGCACCTGCAGGGAGCACGTCTGGAGTCGGTGAGGGCAGTAAGGAGCTGAGGGGCCCTTGACGGGGCTTGGATGAGGCAGAAAGCCGGGCGGGTTCAACGACCTGGGGTCGTTTTGACTGCAGATATTGGATGCTGAGGTGCCAAAATTTGGCGCTGTAGAACAGGATTGTTAGCATACAGGCGCGACCACAGCCCTGAGCATGCCTCGACAGCAGCCTGGAGGCCAAGTGCGTCCGCGCGCCTCGTCAATGCACAACGTCTATCGTAACAACGGCAATCTTTATTCTAGCCACTCCCGTGTATGCGCCTAAGTGGACAAGTTGGAGGGCACTCTAGGATACAAGACCACAGAAACTCGCATCGCGCAGCAGAGTCGTCCGCGAAAGGTCGGGAGTTGCGCGGGATCAACCCCATTGAGAACATGAAAAGAGATGCGGAGGCCGACAGAAGATAAACCGAAAGCGTAGCACGAGGCTGCTAAAGAAGGCAAAGGTTCGACGGCGAGAACAGGGAATACCAAGGCATAACCACCTTCGCCTAGCACGGCAAGTTTCTCGACTTCGTCAGGTTTGTCTATCTGCAAGCACGGAAACCGAAGGTAAAGATTTTCACAGTGTGCTCTTCAACGAATGAGAACTTGGTGAAGCCTCTTTTGCATTGATGTACGAGGAC
This sequence comes from Cymbomonas tetramitiformis, assembly GCA_001247695.2. Classification (NCBI taxonomy): domain Eukaryota; kingdom Viridiplantae; phylum Chlorophyta; class Pyramimonadophyceae; order Pyramimonadales; family Pyramimonadaceae; genus Cymbomonas; species Cymbomonas tetramitiformis. The sequence goes on from LGRX02027212.1 coordinate 24,760, forward strand.
AAGTCATGAAATCGAACAGGATTCTGGCTGCAGGTCTTGGATTGATTTCCGTAATCACTGGCGGAGCAGACGCGCCAGTGCAGCCAGTCGTTATGTGACGCTCTTTACTGAAGAACAGTGGCACAGGCCAGGAAAACTTACAAAAGATGCTCTCGTGATAGGATCAAAGCGTGAGGTAAGAATGGCTCTAATAAAGTGTTTCAAGAGAATCCCCTGCGGAGGGCTTCGGGTAACCCACAACAAGAGCTTCATCTTCAAGTTGGTCCTCTGAACGCCGCGATTTCCATCTGGCTTCCAGGAGTCTTTGAATACTCCATCCAATCAGCCCTATCACAGCACCACGAATGAGCGTCTGAAAAAAATTTACAGACCTATTGGACTTTATGATCATGAAATCGTTAGGTCCGGCTGATAGAAGAGGTGCGTTTCCGTTAGACAAAGACGGAGAGGGAACGGCATCGGGGCCTTCTTGAGAAACTTTTGACTCGGAACTCATTTTCGTTGGTCGCAAAATGTAGGTACACACAGGTATTGAAGAACGGCCTGACTGGCCTGAGTGCGACTCAGGAGAAGTCCGAAGGAGAATTCATATGAGTTGCGTGAGCATTCAGCCTGCAACCGTGACGGCCATTTGAACGTTCGGGCATGCAATAGTTGGGACACTTTTTTAACTTAAAACTTATAAAGCATGCCTCAACAAAATTTGCGAAACTGCGGCATCGTGATCACTTCAGTATTCTGTGAGCACGACACCGTAATTTGTAACACTCTTTAGAAACGGTTCTCTTGACGAGCGCAAGTTCCAGGGAACCAGGCAGACGACGATTTATTTACCAATTCATCAAGGCAAGCGAAGGCCCCACGCCAGGCGGACAAGGGACAAGTATGTGACACAGTACAGTAGTATCAGGATGTAATGTAGTTCTAGTATCTACTATCTTGCTCAAGGCGCAACGTTCATCTCATGTCACGCCACGGATGCTCAGGTTGCGCTCGCGCTCGCGGTCCCGTTGTGTCATCCGCCAGCTCAGCTCTGCCATTCCAAGTTTCCAACCCGTATCTGGCATCTCTTATTAATGATAATCGTTTTCGAGTTTGCCCTCATACGATAGAGGCAAGAGGGTAAAGTTTCACGATCGGTCAACGGTGTAGATTTCACGTCTCGACGTCTCGACAAGGTTCGGGTACATATAGCCAGGCGAAAGGCTTGCGCCACCCACGCGGAACAGCGGTTATCTCGTTCCCCATACTGTAGAGCTCTACAGAATGTTTTTGGGCACCCAAGCTTGGGCACCTGGGTTCGAGCCCCGCAGCGGGCAAATCGAGCTTACGGAAATCGTGACGTAAACGTGGGGGGGCCATGCATACCCTGGCTCATTTTGGGGGTTTTGACGTATATTTTGGGGGGTAAGGTATGGTGCCATTTAATTCGCATCTTGCGGGGCTGTACGGCGGTCAAATGGCGTGGCATACCCTGTATGACAGGGGTATGACATGGTGTCATACCCATGTCATACCATCTTCGGTATCGCCTTATACGACGCCTCAGAAATAGCTATACTGAAGGGCCCATGCGGCGGGAGTCCACATGGGCACTCTAATTGATCGTTTAAATGGCATGGTGCACCATCCTATCCAAATGTATGCCTCCCGTGAGCTGAGTTACAAGGCGAGCCCGAAGCGGACTCCAAAAATCGTCGAGGGGGGGTGCACGCGGACTAGATAATATCGGCGACTTGACCGGAGCGATTGGTGTCTTTGCACTCTCAATACCTTTTGGGACATCCAAATAAAGTATTCCTAGCCGCTACGCTCGAGATTTTAAGCGGAGCAATAAACGAATCTCCACGAAACACAGAATTCGGACTTTACCCTCGGCACCCTCGAATTTCGGGTGTTTTTTGGCATGTCTTCAAGTCAGTTTTCGTGCGGTTCGTTGAAGCTTGAGACGTGGGGTTTATCGCTCGCCAGCATACTCAAAGAAAATTGGGGTCTCGGTGGTTCATATGAGCCATTGTGTGCATGACTCCGATCAGTAGCGGCGCGCGCGCGGTGCGGCATAGAAATAGTTCGAAAAATGTTTACCCTCTATAGACTGAGGGTTAAAAACGATAAGGAGATAAACCTCCGTGCGGGGTGTCGCTATCATATGCTATAAAGTATATCCCATCGTATATTTAGATTTCAGAGAAAATTACCGATTCGGATTGTGATTCCATGATTAGCGATCGGTGTCTAGGAAATCTGACGTGGCGCAAGTAGCTACTGTACGATAATGCTAATAATAAAACATTTACGTCGATGAGTAAGGCAACGCCTTCGGAACGATATACACGCGTGTGTTCCCCTCATACATGACTGTTTGCAAAGGCAGGAAGCATTCCAAAAAGCATGGAAGCATGGGCGGCTAGGCACTAATGAAGAACGTGTCTGCCTCCAGCGTCGGAAAAAACATCAGCAGGTCGCGGAGTTGATGTACGATGGGGATGGAAGTGGAGTGGGCGGCAATGGTAACGAGGTGAAGGCACAGGGGTGCTCCGGCCCCTGGGCCGGTGGTGCCCCCGCAGATCCGGGGTTGGAGGGAGGGGGGGGGTCCGCATAGCTGCATAGCACCTTCCCTGTAATCTTCACAATCTCAGATTCTTTCCTATTCTTCGTACAGAGTTGTTGAGTACTGGGTGATTCATCTATGGTGCCTCCTTCCGGCATCATTCCCGTTTCATGTAGGATGCATCTCTCCCTAGCATGCCGCTTGCACATCCTGGACAACTTTTTCAAAAGTGGCTTAACCCCACGGTGCGGGACACCCACCCCTTTAAGCACCTTACCGAAACCATCTGGCAAGTATCCCGTGAGGGCCAGTTCCTTCGGCCACTTCACTGCGTTAAGAAAGGGGGTTCCTCCTGCATTCCTGTGCTCCCCGTCCAAGTGTGCGTCCAAGTGTGCTCCCGGGTATTGGCCTTGCTGCTCCACAATCATCATCCTCACGCCCCCAACCCACGGGCATAATCGCGGGGTGGCAGCGGGCATTCTCTCTCACTAAGGACTTGTTTTATCATATCCGGATGCAGACCCGTTTGTTTGAGCATTTTGGGGGTTGTCTTTTTGTGCGGGACCACATTCATGAACCACTGAAGCAACTTATATTGCAACTTTACATTATCAAATTTCTTGCTAACATGGCATCCCATGCTCTCACTATCTACAGACACAATGACCACATCTAAATACGTATCCTTGTAACATCCCTCCCCTGGCATTGTGTAGGGTCCCTTCCCTGACCAGTAGTCATGTGGGATGAAGGGTATGGTCCCCCTTGGGTATTTGAATACAGTAATCACCCACCTGTAAGAAAACAGAGAAATCCGTGTCAGTCTTTTTCATCGAGTTGGGTAACCCCCCGCCGCGTCGTCATAAGAGAACGCTATGGATAGTGGACCGCGATCTCGTGAGCCAGCCAGCGAATTCCATAACCATCCACGTGGACACCTTCCCTGAGCCCGTTCTCTTAAGGTGTTCATTTTCCGAGAAAATGGACCCCGAGAGCCGTGCGCAGCTTTAAAGAATTAAAGCAAGATTTTGATGACGATATTATATCGAAACAGACTATCAGGAACTTAAACCTTTAAGACAAGTTTTGTGCAAGAAATCATGAAAACCCATCAAATATACCATATTTGTCAATTTCCCGGCAAAGTTTTCTTAGTTTAAGAAATGCCTCTCCAGCTAGGCAGCCATGGTCATTTTCCTTATTTCGTTATCTCATAAGTCGGAAAATCCACCAATTTTTCATCGAGTTGGGTACCCCCCCGAAACGCTGGCTATTTCCTTAACGTCGAGTTTCCTTAAATGTGAGTGATTACTGTATTAGCTTAAAGCCTTTTCCTGTCCACTTTTTGAGATTCTTCGGGGATAATGGTAGAATCCAAATTCCCTCGAATCCCTCCGAGGTCATGGCCGCCTCCAGGCCACGAGACAATGTCTGCATAACCGCAGATGCTCCCTTTCTTACCCCGGCATCAAAGGGTGGGTTCCCTTAGTTACGACTTAGTTGCTGAATGTGACACACTGACACGCAAATCTGGCACCTGTCACTTCCTATAGTAGGCTGAGTGAAACAGACTATTGGGGATACGTGAACCAGTATGCATGTTTTTAGACGGTGCTTTTCTGCTACTATTCTCGGTTTATAGACGACGGGTGACATGCCACGTCATCATAACGCGCAGTGTAATGCATACACGTGGCATACACGTAGGCTGCGATATGCGTTTATGCGGTACGGTATGCCTTCGTTATGTTGTTTGCTATTGTGGTTCGAGTGATCATCGAGCAATCAACGGAGAGAGATATTTTTTGGGATTGGGTGTGTTCATAAACACAAGCCCCGCGTAAAAAAACACGGCTATACAACTATCATCACACGGGTATTGTTGCATGGACGTTGTCTATTCGTTTATTTACAAGTATAATGTTTGCTAGTGTTAGTTGTCAAGGTTGATCTACAACCTTTCAAACTATGCGGCTGCTATTGAACTGTAGCAACGCGCAACAATATTTGGTGGGGTATGAGTGCAGTCTCTGGTGTCCAGAAGTATCTGCTTGAGCGCAATGCTCCTCGTATACCAATGCCCTCACGCTTCATAAGCGTTACCACCATCGGGTTGTGAACCCGAGGGCATTGGGTGAACTAACAGTATCGGCTGGTCGAATTAGCCTGTTGATACTCGCATGTTGTTCAGTTCATGCTTGAAACGAAGACGCGTCCTCTCAGAACAGTTTGTTCTTCAAGAACTTGTCTTGCTTCGCCATCGAGATGCCGTACTCGGCCTCTCGATGACAGATGTCACTCATGGTGAGTGGATGGCAGATATTATGACCGTACATGTCATAGTCGACCCTACTGACAATACTCGACGACTGTATGTCATTATAACATATGACATGACATGACATGACATGACATGCCATGGTATGACATATATGACATGTATGACATGTATGTCATCGGTCATATCCCTGACAGATCTCCCCTCTTAGAAGAGTTGTGACCTCACAATATAGGGTGCATACCTTTGTATATGTCTTTGATGTCTTTGTTGTTGAGCTGGTACCAGTCTTCTTACACCGATGAGGCGTCCCTCAAGGTGTTTTTAGTGGCTACTGCCCGACGGTCCTTGTCATAGGACCGGAAATCGCGTCCGGTCCTATCACAAGGACCGGAGCTTCGGGAATTTTTTTGGGCGTTCTCTTGACGGTCGGAGACCCTATCTTCCGTATCGTAGTACCCTTAGGACCTAAACTTAGTGCCACTATGCGCCACGTACCTTATATCGTCATATAATGCATATATCCAATGCATTCGTACAAGGCACCCTGCCAATTTTGGGTTGCAACTCTTGAAGGACGGTGATAAATACCTCTCATCTTTTCATAATTTTTATCCAATCGAATTTGGCGTCTGACAAGCTTGTCAACCTACCAATTTGAACCCTAACATAATATCCAATAATGCGCAAAAGATTGTGCACGTTTTCGATACATATTGGTTCATATATACACCTTGAAGTTTGGGTTTGGGGTTGAAACCCTATCTTTTTGCTAAATTTCACACCTTATTTCTAGGAAGGGAATCTGCCCTTGATGTGCAAATACGAGTGAGGATATACTAGAATTTTCATCCTGCACGTAAAAGTCTTATTCCAGATATATATAACGAATTTTTGAACGCTTTGCATAACTGAAAGACGGGCTGATATGACTTGTATGCATCGGCAAAGTTAAAGAGGTGCGGGTTTTTTATCACCGATTTTCAGGAATTCTCATATTTCTATTATATGTGGACTTAGTGAGCTATATTTGTGGGCATATTATGGGTTTCCAAGGTAGCGCTCATGATATATATCATGAACAGGTCCCAGATATGTTAGGTTTGGGCGCTATACGCATTCTAAAACCATTTGATGAGTGAACGAAGCTCCGCCCTTTCCGGTCCTTGTGACAGGACCGGTCATTTTAATTAATTTCAAGCGATGCTTCCCCCACTAGTTCCACCATCTCCCCACATGCCCAAATCGAGTATACCGCCCAAACCACGTTCAAGATAAATTCTTTGACACCTAAAAAAGATGCCCAAGCACTCATATATCAAGTATATCCAAAAAACGCACTTGCTAGCCCGAATTCACTACGGTCCTTGTCATAGGACCGGACCGTCGGGCAGTAGCCATTAGGATATTGGGGGGAACTGAGTCCACTTTAAAGTTTAAACCCTCACCTTAGGCATTTAGCCTTACAGTTCTTAGGATGTAGCCCCCATGAATTGCGTATCGTATTTCAGAGTGACGTTTCAAGGTATCTTCCGAGGTTTGCGTTACGGATAGATATAGCGCTGCCGTTCGTATCGTATTTCAGAGTGACGTTTTTACGGCTTTATATATATAATGCATCCACCTCTTCCTCCCCTCAGAGAGCTTACTCCCCCGAAGTTCACAGGAATACTATGGAGAGCCCGTTTTGGGGGCTTGGTTTAATGCAAACGGAGTGGGCCCTGCTTAACGAGATATCGGAGGGTCTCTATGAGTCCACTTTAAATCCTCACCCGATCTGCCCCAGTGCTCCTTGTATTTTTCGGTCCGGTACGCGCGCTCTGACGAACATTTCATAGATTGGATTCGGCAACGTACTAGTGTGAAATTCGTTTAGTTATGTATGCCAATCATAACTCAGGATCACAACTCCGTCCACCTCAGTATCCGGTAGCTGCGGATTACTGGCCATAAGATCCGAATGACAAACCACGGTCTGGCAAAGGCAGCATAGCAGTTTTTATTTATCCACAGATATGGTACCCGCATGTATGCGTATCTGTGCAAGGGTATGATTTGCACAAGGCTCACTACACCTCAGCAAGGAAGGATCAATTCACGCTCCTGTCATATCAATTTGATGCAGGGTAAAAATGTTAGGGATGTAACCCTGCAGTTCTTGGGATGCAGCCCTGCAGTTCTTGGGATGCAGCCCTGCAGTTCTTGGGATGCAGCCCTGCAATTCTTGGGATGCAGCCCTGATTATTATTCGGTCGGCAATCATTGGCCAAAGTCATCGGCTATCAGCTTATTGACTCAGAAGCCACACGATGTTATAGAAGCTACGACCTATCGTGACCATATGCGGCAGTTATGCCTGCAGCATACGTAGACAATATGATTATGTGGAACTTATAATCCCACTTAAGTTGCATCATGATAAATTTATCCAGGTGTTAACAAGTGTTCAGGATTTGATAAGGGGTTGACGCCCCACCGGCCAAAGGTCATTGTCTCGTAAGGCTCGCCTCTAGTGTGCGGCTTGTTTGAGGATCAGCGTCCCGGCGAGGCACAGGCATGATGCTTCCTTGATTACAATGGAGTTGGAAATGAGAATGCTCAAGATATCCGAAGACAGGAAGGCTTTTTGTTGGCCAGATTTTTGCTGTCTAGATGCTTAACCTCTATGGGATTGCATTCGGATACAAACTGTGCAATCACCATACATGTGACTTATGTATTGGTGTATGACTTTGATGAATTGTCTCTTGTTATGAACCTGGAAGGAATGACGGGCAAATAGCTAGAGTGGTGGATCTTACTCACTCGGCTCTGCTGTTATGGAATTCGATGCCTGAATGACACAACTGGCAATCCTTTGGCTCAGATGCTTTCCTTCAGACACTGGCAACGACTTGTGCGCCAGCTTCTCTAGATTTGGGGGAAAACCATGGATCAACAATTCATCAATCAAAACACATGTTACCAAGGCTGTTTCAACGAATCCTTCAACTCTTGAAATTCAACAATCAGCATCTCAGGCTGTTGACGTCAAGTAATGGTCTTAAGCGTACAATATAGCTTATTCACATTTTTAAAAAACCATCGTTCTCCGTTGTCAGTACCCTTCATATAATATGATAGAGCTGGAGAAATATGCATCTATGATTTTTTTATGATGAACTTTATGTGCCAGTAAGTCAAAGACCTCATTTGATGTTTTATCGGAATGATGTACCGTGTCATCAAACTTTATGACTGCTATACACAGATGCTGGAACTTTTCATAATATTTCTCTATCTAATCTTCCAAGTAAAATCTCAATGATGTAAAATCAAATGATGTAAATCAATTTTTGGCAGCTGTATGAAGAATGAATGAATCTATACTCCTTCCTCCCCCTTTAAAAAGAGGTGTATCAAACCAATCAGATGGTGATGGAGATGCCATTCAATTATTATGTTATGTGAAAAATGGTTTGATAGAAATCAGACTGAGATCACTCATCGAATCAAGTGCTTTCGAGGCAACACTGTTAATATGAACACCGATTCTCTCTACGTCATACCGGCAACACGCCTGACGCTTTTGAATGTGGCGAATGCCAGATGATGTCAAATGCCAATGTCAATTCACTATGATTCAATATGCAGTTTTTGGGTTGCAGCCCACATACATTGTTGGTTCAGGGTTACAATAGTGTACCCAACTTAGACAATGTTTCTGGATAATGATTGTCATAATGAACAACGAAACTAGTGATGGTACCGAAGTTAACTTTGGTATCGAAGCTAATGGAGAGTCAATCAAGAAGTGTCTGTAATGACAACAACTTACTACGAGCTGTATTTCCGTACTTGATGAATGGCTGGTATGACTAGAACATGGCATCGCCTAGTGATATGTGAATATATGAATCTTATTCAGTACATGATCACTTATCTCAATGGTACCCATTTTATTTTTGGGCATACACTATTCAGAATGAACTGTGCTTGGAAACCATCTGTAGATTGCGGGTTCGATTTCCCGCCATGGCTTTTTCCAAGTTTCGTGGCCTAATGGACAAGGCGACAAATTCCTAAACATTCCAGAATAAGCTTTCAAAGAGTTATAATTCCTCAATGAGGCATGTGTGTCTTATGTGCCAAGATGATATGAAACCACAAGTATGATGTCAATGTATATGTGGATGGTTTATACCATTGTATGCCAATATATATGTAGAATACCACTGTCAAGGTTGATCTACAACCTTTCAGACTATGCGGCTGCTATTGAACTGTAGCAACGCGCAACGATATTTGGTGGGGTATGAGTGCAGTCTCTGGTGTCCAGAAGTATCTGCTTGAGCGCAATGCTCCTCATACATATACCAATGCCCTCACGCTTCATAAGCGTTACCACCATCGGGTTGTGAACCCGAGGGCATTGGGTGAACTAACAGTATCGGCTGGTCGAATTAGCCTGTTGATACGCTCGCATGTTGTTCAGTTCATGCTTGAAACGAAGACGCGTCCTCTCAGAACAGTTTGTTCTTCAAGAACTTGTCTTGCTTCGCCATCGAGATGCCGTACTCGGCCTCTCGATGACAGATGTCACTCATGGTGAGTGGATGACAGATATTATGACTGCACATGTCATAGTCGACCGTACTGACAATACTCGACGACTGTATGTCATTATAACATATGACATGACATGACATGACATGGTATGACATTATGACAGGTATGACACGTATGACATGTATGTCATCGGTCATATCCCTGACATTAGTAGTCTTACTATATGGTTGCCCATAAATGTTCGATAATGAATTTTCCGTGCCGTCAAATAGTCATGTTGTCTGCCGATTTTGATACAAATGACTAGCTACATGACTTCAAAGTAATTGCCATCATTATTGCTCCAGACAAGACAGAGAGTTGGCGGCATCTCATTGGCACATCATGGCATTTATTTGTTGTCTTCAGTCTTCTACTGTTACATTGCAAAGTGCTTAGTATTACCGCGAGGCAAGAGATCTCAAATCAGTTCATTCCACGCCTTTCAGACGCCGGAAAGTAATGGTCTCGGTAAAATTGTTCTTCGATTTGAATAATAAGTTGTACACGTTGGTCGGTAGTCAGAGAATCATAGGCATGTGGCAATCCCTCTTGTGCCAGCATTCTCTCTTGTACTCGCATGTTGTACCTGGCCCGGATGAACGGGAGAACAAGCTGAAATAGTACGTGTTTTTTGTCAACTTCCGTGCGAGAGTGTGGACTAGGCATTCTTCTTTGAGCGTGGGTAGGAGGTGGGTCGATTGGGAGCAAACTTGAAAAATGAAAATGAAATAGCATGGGAACATCTATATGGTGAGACAGGCACTAAGTAAACAATCATAGGTAGTAGCATGTCACGACCGCTAATATAGATAAATTATGTCGCAAAAGCCATAAGTCAGCAACTAATGGTCGTACAACATATTATAGCGTTACTATTACATCGCAAAGTACTTAGTATTACTGCGAGGCAAGAGATCTCGAATTAGTTCATTCCACGCCTTTCAGACGACGCCGGAAAGTAATGGTCCACTAATCTATCAGCTCCCAGTATACTCCGTCTTCGTCATCCATTGCTTCCTGGCACATGAATATTTCGTAAGAACAACGCATACACGCGAAATTTTCGGTATGCTCATGTATCGCAACAAGATGCGAACCAGCATTAAACCATATGCGAACGTTTGCAGGAAGGTCACAATAATCGCATTTCATGACGAGTTTGTCTTGGGGCATTCAGGTAGCGTTTGGGCTAAGTGTGGTCAGTTGTTAGTAGTGTCAAGCTGAAAAATGAGTTGTGAGGACAAGGTGAGTGTTTTTATACCTGCTCAACTAAGGCAATCGCAACTCTCTGTGAACGGTGTGATATTGCCAACCTTATGCATGCCACAACCTTATCTTAGCCAACATTTGTCCACGCCAATTGTATCTTAGCCAGCATTTATCCACGCCAATCTTATCCGTTGCCAATCTTGTGATTGTTTGGTTTCATCCTATTGGTTTGCGGCTTTCACCTTGAGAGGCCCATGCCCTCCACCCCTCCTTGGCAATATTTAAATCGCTTGAGGCCTTTAGGAGGATCATTGTCCATTCCTTCCTGGAAGACACACCACTTCATCTTTGCATTATCAAGAATGGCGGATACCCATTACGTCCTGTTTGGGATTGTTCTTCCTTACATTCGGGAAATGCGTCAATTGCGCGAGGAATACTTTGTGCAGGCATGGGTCGAAGAACGTTTCTTGTGGGCGTTGGAAGAAAATGTTTTTGACGTTTTCGGGCGTGTTTGGTGATGTTTGGATGCCTGTAACTTTGGCTCACTATTTCCATGAATTACGTGATCTGCTCGAAGTCGATTGGGGCGGGGATGTTCCTGATCGGGGAAATTTCTTGCAGATATTCCCTACCTCCAACTTTGAAGCCCTTTTCAACATTACGATGATGAAGGGTTCCATTGGAGCTGGCATGTCAAACAACTTCAGATTCCGGCTAGACTACATCGATTTCGACGACTTCGAAAAACGATGGCTTCGTGAATATCATTGGGCCTGGTACAACGGCTTTTACAACGAGCATGCAGATTCTCAATGGATCTACCCGTCGCGGTACGAGTTGTCTACTATGAGGCCTGCCTGCAGTCGATGCCGACGCATTGATATGGATCTTACCCGTATTGGCGACGAGTACATCTGCACTGACCTTGTCGACTGTCGGTGGATGACTTGTCTTGATTTGAATTGATGGTCGAATCTCAATCGGTGGCTTTAGCCACCACCCATCTATTCTAGAAAACATTTCTTCTCGATGCGGGCAACAAAAAAATCATAAGACCATTTGCATGCGAACATAACAAATATGATTTAAATAAAGGTATTATCAATAGAATTCATGATAATGATATGGATCTTACCCGTATTAGCCGTACTCGTCGAAAGGTGTCGTTTCGTCATTCTGGTAACACCAGACCAATAGGCGGACAACGTCGACTGGAATAACCATTAATCGCGGAGTCATCCACGCGACACCCCCTGCATATTCAGCGCCAGAACTCGCAATCCGCGCGGTCGACACATATGTATCGATGTGGGTTACTAGTCACTAGCATAACACGTGTATGGTACAAGCAATGGTATAAGAACACCGATCTTCACCTTTTTTATAATCATTGTATGTTACATTATTACACAGTGGTTGTTACATTCCATGTGTATTCGATTCAAGACGTATCTTGCATTATGACTAATCGTGACTAATCGTGCAGGGAACCCGCCGACGGATCCGAATCGGTTGAGTCCAAATGATAGTCCCATTCCGAATCTGTGTCCTCGTCAGCTTCTTCAAGCTCAAACACACTATCGCAAGTCTCCCGATCGACACAGATGTAGCGGTGTGGCATATCTCGGTCATTGCAACGTTCAAGAACTGTCCTTCGAGAACCGCAATCATGCATGGCAACAAGCCCAGGTGTATAAGCGAGCATAAAATATATTGCCATCTCCATCATAGGTAACTTGATTGCGAAACCAGCCGTTGTACCAGGCCATGATCGCTTGCAACGACACGGAAACGAACGTACACCTTTTAATGCTTCCGGTAACAGATGGTCCTGCAAAGGCAAATGAATGACAGGAGTTATGCGTCAGAAACCCGAGATCACGACGACATTATGACCGCACAGAGGTCACCTATAGAAGTGTTGCTAGCATTACGAAGTACAATCGAGGTCTTACTGACAACACCTTCGACTAGACCTGAAGAATTACAATCGCTGACCGTCTACACGGATGTGCCCGACAAGTGCGAAATCTCTAAGTTCGAAGATAGGCTGAAGCGGCACGCGTTCGCTTTGAACAATCTCGACTTTGGGAAGCCCACATATCGTCACAGCATCTGGAACTGTGCTATGCTCGCCAATCCCTTATGGGGCCTAAGAGAGTGAGAGGTCTTAGTTCTCTTAGGTCCCATAAGGGAGTGGCGAGCATAGCACAGTTCCAGATGCTGTGATGATATGTGGGCTTCCCAAAGTCGAGATTGTTCAAAGCGAACGCGTGCCGCTTCAGCCTACTGTATCTTCGAACTTAGAGATTTCGCACTTGTCGGGCACATCCGTGTAGACGGTCAGCGATTGCAATTCTTCAGGTCTAGTCGAAGGTGTTGTCAGTATAAAGACCTCGATTGTACTTCGTAATGCTAGCAACACTTCTATAGGCGACCTCTGTGCCGCATCTGAAAAGGAGAAAGTGGCCGTGGGCTGTCATCAGGAAAAAGAAAAAAAGAAAAAATCACGCCCGTCGGGCGTATGAGTAAATTAATTTCCCCGGCCCTACTCTGGGCCGGACCGCCACAAGTGGCGGCCTTAATGGGACAATTTACACTGGGTGGTTCTCATCTCTTTCATCCTCTTGCTTTTCTTGTCTGAGTCTTCTGTACAGCTGGTAGGTGCTGTGTGCATAGTCCACTGTCAGGTCATGTATCCTTCGTAGTGCCTGTGTGGCTTCTTTTCTGTTAAGTCCAAGCTGCTCGAGTATGTCTTGGTTGTGTTTGTATACTGTGCCTGTCCTGCCCACTGCGAAGACATGGAGCTTGGCGCGGAAGCCGTGTCTACGTAGTAGTTGTAGCAGTGGTCCATATTTCATGTATTTTTCTAGGAGTTTGGGTCCCCATTTTTCGTCGTCGGTGTGGGCCACCTCAATGAGGTGTAGGTTTTTGACTCTCGCTGGTGCCTCCTGTTGTGTGCATTCCCACCCGTCCTCTAGGTCTTCCAGGCCCTCTATCATGACTATGTCTACGAAGCTCGGTATGGTGTCAGGTCCATCGTTTTTGCCTGGGTTGTCCTTGCCGTCATGTCGGCATTGCCCTCTTGTGAGTATGCAATTTGGGAGTACTCTTGGTTTAACCCCCGGGTCCCTCTTCTTTCCGGTGTAGGCGATGACTTTGCATCCTCCTTTTCTGTGGTGGTCAAGTATGTGTTTCAGTTCGTCCGCATGCGCGTCCGCCCTGTCCGAGAACATTCCTCGCATTCGTGGGTTGTTGCACCCCCCCAGCGCGTGTCCCACTCTCATGAGGAAGCCTTTGGCATAGTCCACCCCTTGGTGTCCACAGCCCTCTAGGGTGCATTTCCCGCTTCCTCCGGCGGAGTTTTTTGCCGTCTCGTAGTCTTGTGCTGGCAGTATCCTCAGTCTGCATTTGAGTATTGTTTTGCGCGCCGTGTCAGGGATATGACCGATGACAAATGTGTCATACATGTCATACCGGTCATACCTGTCATGTCATGTCATGTCATGTCATGTCATGTCATGTCATGTCATGTCATGTCATGTCATGTCATGTCATGCCATGTCATATGTCACATGTCATAATGACATACAGTCGTCGGTATTGTCAGTACGGTCGACTATGACATGTACAGTCATAATGTCTGTCATCCACCTAAGGTGAGTGACATCTGTCATCGAGAGGCCACGTATATGGCATCGAGATGGCGAAGCAAGACAAGTCTTGAAGAGCCGACGTGTTCTGAGAAGACGCGTCTTCGCTTCAAGCATGAAATGAACAGCATGCGAGCATCAAAGGCTATATCGACCAGCCGATGCGGGAAGTTCACCCAGTGTCCTCCGGTTCACAACCCGATGGTGGTAACGCATGAGATGCGTGAGGGCACTGGAAGCATATGAGGAGCATTGGGCTCAAGCAAGCACTTCTGGTCACCAGACTGCTGCACTCATACCCACCATGATATTACTTTCGGCTGTTACTGTTCAATAGCAGCCGCGTCAACATAGCGTTCGCATAGCGAGCCCTGACATTGGTATCCTTCGCTCAGGTGAAGAACGAGAACAACTGTGTGCAGCAGACTTGATACACATTCGTATATAGATTTGTATACGGCGCGACAGAGTTCGCATATATATATATATATATACTTCGAATATCTGCACATATACGACAGCGATCGTCAGCGATCGGCGGAGTTGTGCAATAATATCATCAGCGCGACCATATTCGCATTCAACAGCATTTCAGCAGTGAATAAATTGCGACAAGGTGTGCGCACGAATGTACGAATCGTACATGTACGCTGTCAATAATCGCAGGGTATGGTACGATATGAGGGAATCGTGCGCGTAAATGAAAAATGAGCGTCAGTGTACATGATTCGCATCAAGCGCGACAGAGATGCACAAAATCTCGTTATCAGCGATAGCAACATTCGCAAATGTACCGCGCGAACCGTGCAATATACATCCAGATGTGCGATGATAAAAATCCGTATTGTGCGACACAGATGTGCGGAGATCATATTTCATGCCGCCTTTGCCAGACCGTGGTTTGTCATTCGGATCTTATGGCCAGTAATTCTGCGCTGCCGGAATACTGAGGTAGACGGAGTTGTGATCCTGAGTTGTGTTTGACATACATAACTAAACGAATTCACATTAGTACGTTGTCGAATCCATCTATGAAACGTTCGTCAGTGCGCGCGTACCGGACCGAAAAAAAGAAGTTTGGCAGACGGGTGAGGATTTAAAGTGGACTTATAAAGACCCTCCGACATCTCGTAAGCAGGGCCTTCTCCGCCTTCTTAGCCGGTAGCCGTTACGATATCGTAACAAACCACCCGCGGTCCTTTTGGTTTCGCATGCACGTGTGCTCACCAAAAAGGGTTAGACGAACTGTAGACATGATACAACCTAGGGTATGTGTGCATAGTGAGCATGCATGCATCACTCCATGGCAGATTTGTATGGGATACACATACACTCTCATCATATTCATAACAATTTGAACCGACAATAATGCTTTTTATAGCCAATTTTGAAACGGAAATCGGCTCAAATCTGCATGATTTAGACAACTTTGACATTGATATGAATGTGCATGACCATATATGTTCAGGGTATGCCACATTCAACCATCACATATCGATATATGGGTGCTAAGGGCTATACATCCTCGCTTATATGTGAAATACACGCAGACTAATCGCTTAAGTATGGAAAACATTGCTTAAGTATGAAAACATTGAAGAATCGCATGTTTTTTCATGTTTTTTTCGTAAAAAGGCCACGTATATCGAGATGTAGGCACATTTAACTCAACATATGACTGACAAAAGTTTAAACATGGCCAAGGCCGATAGCATCGTACTAACGGCAACCGCTTAAGAGACCTTAGGCGACCAAGAATCGCTTTTGCGTAAAATCGATTGCTAAAATTTGGAGAAGTTTTGCTTGTATAATCGGTATATCTCACGATATATATGCCATAGATGTTCATACAATAGCTCAATTTGTAGTTGCGATAGGTGTCGAAAACATATATAATCACCGTGGCATGCGTATGTATGTGAGCACCACACCCGCTTCCCACACAAAACATGCATTTTTGGCCGGAAATAGCGTTACCGGCTAAGAGGTTAAAACAAACCGTAAAAAAGGTTCTCCATTCTGCCTGTGAACCTCCATAGCAGCTTCAGGAGGGGAGGAAGGGGTGGATGCACTATATAAGGCCGTGGAAACAAGTACCCAATGGGTCGAATCGTCGATCGGCAAGCGCAATATCTATCCGTAACGTAAACCTCGGAAGATACCCTGAGCGTCACTCTGAAATACGAAACGCCAAGCGATCAGGGGGGGCTACATCCTAAAAATGTAGGGCTATATGCCTAAGGTGAGGGTTTAAAGTGGACTCAGTTCCCCCCGATATCCTAAAACACCTTGAGGGACGCCTCATCGGTGTAAGAAGACTGGCCAGTTCAACAACAAAGACATCAAAGACACATACAAAGGTATGCACCCTATATTGTGAGGTCACAACACTTCTAAGAGGGGAGATCTGTCAGGGATATGACCGATGACAAATGTGTAATACATGTCAGACCGGTCATACCTGTCATACATGGCATGTCATGTCATGTCATGTCATGTCATGTCATGTCATGTCATGTCATGTCATGTCATGTCATGTCATGTCATGTCATGTCATGTCATGTCATGTCATATGTCATAATGACATACAGTCGTCGGTATTGTCAGTACGGTCGACTATGACATGTACAGTCATAATGTCTGTCATCCACCTAAGGTGAGTGACATCTGTCATCGAGAGGCCACGTATATGGCATCGAGATGGCGAAGCAAGACAAGTCTTGAAGAACCGACGTGTTCTGAGAAGACGCGTCTTCGCTTCAAGCATGAAATGAACAGCATGCGAGCACCAAAGGCTATATCGACCAGCCGATGCGGGAAGTTCACCCAGTGTCCTCCGGTTCACAACTGTGTAGCATACATATTGCACATTAGCAACATGCAGTGTGTTCACTATGTTTCCACTGTGCGAGATAAACAAAATACTCGAGCATCTTTACTACGATTAACATGTATCTAGCTAGGCAGAAAGGAATACGAATGGGACTATCAAATTTTATCATACCAACGAATACACAAATTTATGTTCTACTCGTGCACTTTCTATTTACAATACGCAAAATAATGTTCTTCTCGTGCTCTTTCTATTTACAAGATGCCAACCTAAACGTTGACGTTGTACTCGAGGCCGTCGATTTTCTCCATCTCGCTTCGCTCCAAAACAACCGATCTAAAATGGAAAGTAAAGAGCCAACACTTAGTAAAAAAGCGGAAACGCACAAAAGAATATTCTATTGAAAACATAAAGGACTTATCAACCTAGAATGTTTGAAGGGATGCTTGAAGTTGACGTTGTACTCGAGGCGGTCGATTTCCTCCATTTCGCCCTCCTCGAAAACAGCCAATCTGAAAAGGAAAGTAAAGAGCCAACACTTAGTAAAAAGCGGAAACGCACAAAATAAACCTTTATTGAAAACATAATTAACAACCGAGCAACCTCAAATAAATGCGAATATGAACGCGAGATGAAAACCTAATATGACTTCGCCACGCGAACGTTTTCAGCGGATCTGAAAAACGAAACCAACCAACTAACGTTTAGTAAAGAAGAAAGAAAATAGCAGTCGTCAACGAAAGAAGCAAAGGAAAGTAAAAGGGGGATGTGGAGTGAGTTGGATTTGAACCAACTATTTCGAGTGCAAAGGACTCGCGGGAATTTCCCGTTCACTCCTAGTCAAAGTTTCACGCATGCCAAGTATGAGCGCGCGAAGCACACACAAAATAATACACACGCATAACCAAAACATGCACTGCAAACCAGTGCCATATTGCAACCTGTGAGAATTAAAAATATCACAGCACGCAACTCACTGGCGAGGCTGCTGCAACATGCTGACGGCGAACTGTGAAGAGTGCAATAACGTGAGTTTGAACTTGACCGTTCAGAAAAATCGAAGTGCTCAAAAACTTTTGCCGTTCAGAAGTCACATCGGATCGACTCGTCATGCGAGCACGATCGACGATGACGACGATGATGACGATGCGATGTCTCAGACTCTCAGTGACATTGCATCGGAGATAATCGACTTATAAAATTTAAACTGGGATTAAATGTAATCAACCCTTCGTAATGGTCTAGAGGTGGCCGTCGTTCTCAGTCTCAATCGAACCTATGAGATCCCGATTTTTTTTGAAGTTCCAGAAATAAAATCTCGACTAGCCAAAACAGCGCATACAGGCCGCAATTTTGTTTTTTTGCCCCCCTCGTCAGTGAACAAATGGTTTGTTTTCTTGGGGGTGATCGAACAAGCTCATTTTATTTGGGGGGGTTTTTGGCGGCGGTAGGGGGTCTTCCATAGGGGTTTCCATAGGGATAGGCTCTGGATTTCCCATAGGGCACACCACTTTTTCCACAGGCTCCGGATTTTCCATAGGGTACATTGGTGATGTTTTTTAACCTGTTTCCAGGCCATTCCACAGGTATGGACGCCACTATCATAGGGATGATCTCTGTGGCATTCCTTAACAGTGTAATTCTGCATTTTCCATAGGCATTTTCCAAGTGCGGCGTGTTGCTGTTGTAGGGTCCAAAAAGGGCCTGTTTTAACCTGCCCTATTTTTCATTTTTTTGATTCCATCCCTATAAATTACCTATGGAATCCCGAAAATGGGGTGAGCCAACCTATGATCACCCTGTGGAAACGATTTCCATTGGGGCCTGTGGCAAATTTTCCAGAGCCATTCCATACGATTTTCAGATAGGGGATTTAAAAGTGCCCTATGGAAAGGTTTTTGCCCTATGGAAAGCCAATGGAAATGCGTTCCCATAGGTTTTGCATAGGGTTTTTCCATCCCTGTGTAATTATTTCCAGCCCTACGGACGCCACTATTATAGGGTTAACACCTCGACCGTTCATAGAATATCAACCCAATATCCCTATGGAAAGTTCAAGTTATTTTCCCATAGGTTGTATAGGGTGGGCATCCCTATGGAACCAGAATACAGCATTCCTAACGTATGTCCACCCTATGTCCACCCTACGTTCATGGTATGGAAGGTATTGAACACCTTCCATAGGGATGTCATTGGGCGGACCGCCCTATGGAACACATCGTATTGTTTCCATGCCTATGCCCACCCTACGCCCACCCTATGACCACCTCATGATCACCCTATGCCTAGCAAATGAAAAGTTAAAAAGGAAGCAACGGTTCCAAGTAGTCATGCGTGCTGGTATGGATGGTGTGTTGTGGGCCAGTATTAAACAACCACGGGGTCGACATGCCACCATGTCCTTGCACCGTGTGCCGACTACAAGTTGAAAAACCTCTTCGAACGATACAACGACATACGAAGCTATACAAGAGATGGCAAGGAGCGGTATACATGGGGGAAAGTAGTAGTGAAGACGATACTTCAAGTGATGACGGGGGTGACCGTAATGGTGGTGATGGTGGTTCCCTTGGAGGTGATGATGACATGGAAGATGCCAATGCAGAAGCGGACGAAATTCTCCAGGATCATTTGAGAAAGCTGGAAGAACATTGTGCCCGTCTCCTAAGTCCTGCTGCCAACGATGAGGATATGGATAACCAAGAGGTACCCCTCTTTCTGTATTTCCCAAGGGTGGGCGTACGTATGCCAACAGGTGGGCATAGGTTGGGAAATCGTTGAACGTTTCCATAGGGTGGGAACAGGCATTCCCAGAGGCGGGTATAGGTAGAGCGCTGGGTAAGTATGCCTATGGAAAGCATTGGACGTTTCCAGTGGGTGGCCATAGGGCGGGCATTGGGCGGGCATAGGTTGGGAAAACATGGAATGTTTCCATAGGGTGGGCCTGAGCATTCCCAAGGGCGGGTATAGGTGGTTCACTGGGTAGGCATGCCTATGGAAAGCATTGGATGTTTCCATAGGGTCGGCATAGGGTGGGCATAGGACGGGCATAGGGTGGACATGCGGAGGGAAATGCCTTTTTTTTATTTTGCAGTTCCTGTAAAGTTGGGGATGCCTCTCGTGATTTCACAGGTCGTTGATCACGTCTATGCCGAGAAGGTTTCAACAATGCATCGTCTTGTCATTGATCTGCTGGAAACGAAATCCGAGCACAATGCTACCCAATCCATGTTTGATCAAATCTTCAATCTCATGCGGCAAACGGTGATTGGCAACGTTGACATCATCGGCAATCAGAGACGAAATGGTTTCCCGACCTCCTTCAAACAAGCTTTGTCTATGTGGAAGGATTTTGCCCTGCCGTACCATACCGCCGACGTTTGCAGGAATGAATGCATGATCTTCACTCCGGGCCGGCATGACGACCTTACCCAGTGCCTCCATTGCCACAAACTTCGGTGTCACCCCAGCTCTCGACGTAACGGACGGCTTATTCCGGGAAAGCCGTACAAGGTATTTAGGTTTTGGCGCTTGGACGAACTCCTGCCGATGCTATATTTGATACCAGAGATGGCCGAGCTCTTGGTATCATGGAAGATAACTACACCCGCGGAGAACGACGATCTGCCGGTTGTGACTACGTTTCACATGAACGGTATGTATACCTAGGCTCACCCTATGTTCACCCTACGTCCGCCCTATGATATCCCTGTGATCACCATAGGGAATGGGAATCTCAAAGTTTCCCGCCCTATGCCCACCTTATGCCCACCCTATGTTTACCCTATGCCTTTACTATGTATCGGTTCCGTACGTATACCGTGCCTATGGAAAGCTTCTTCCATAGGGAGAACATAGGTATGGAAACGTCTGGCTGCACTGTACGTTTGTTTATGTGTTATGTATGTCGCAGGTCAGATGCTAGAAAAACAGCTGATGCTAGTCCGTGGCATATATGCTTCAATATCTAATGAGAAGGTTGCACCATACACTGGGCCACAAAAGCGACGAGTGGAGGTGATTGGCAAGCAAACACCGATAACCTTGGATGAAGGTACGCAGTGCCTTAGATGCCTTTGCAGTAGATGTCCGCCCTGTGCCCACCCAATGGAAATCTTTCCCGCCATATGCCCGCCCTATGCCCACCCTTGGAGCTGAAAAGAAATATTCCATCCCTGTGCTCACCCTATGCCTACCCTATGCCCACCCTTTGAAATTCGTAACCATCTTATGCCCACCCATTGATCACCCACAGGTGACATAAAAGGTATACGGAAGTATATGCGCACGAATTTCCCATGGGCCCAGCTCCTGCAAAACGACTTTGACACCAAACTCGCTGAATGGAAGCGATTGAGTTTGAGAGAACGGCGGATCATGCCACGACCCGTCATCCAAGATCTGGAGACATGGCGGTTGAACCGGTTGACGAGGGAATGTCGTCCTTTGAGTACCAAGGAGCGTTGTTATGTCTACATGGACGGTGTGATGAAGAGTCAGCACGTGAAAGTCGGACGAGACACTTTTCGTACGCGATCCGCCGACCGCCACCTCACCACCTGTCAACGATACATAAAGGCAATCTTTGATACCCCAGTAAATGGATTGAATGCCCATGAAGACAGGTCGTTCATCCGATGCCCACCCTATGTTCGCCCTATATTGGCCCTATGCCTACCCTGTGTTCGCCCTACAACATCCCTATACCGTAACATATATCATAGATCATGCGTATGCTCACCCTGTGCCCACCCTACGACCACCCTACACCCTCCCTATGATTACGAGTTAAGCTTTCCCACTCTGTGTCCGCCCTATAGCCGCCCTATGTCCACCCTGTGCCCACCCTATGCTCACCCTTTGGAAAGTATGTGTTGCAGGTACGGCGAGCTTCTGAAAATTTATAGCATCCCGGTTGGCAGGAAACAATTGGTTTTCCTCAAAGTAAGATGGTTTCCATTGAAGGCAGCATTTCAAGATACCGTGGCGAACAATATGATCTTGAGGTCGGACTTGCCATGGGACCTTTCCGAGGTTTTCATCCAAGCATTTGAGATTGAGTGCTTGGTGTGCATTGTACCCATTCCATGGAACTTTGACCGGTTCATCACGACCAAGAGAATTCCAGCTGGACGACCCGATGCAAATAGGTTGGTATATTATCTCGGCGAGCACAAACTCGGTTTCAATGATCCACCATGGAGATATGATAAAGACAAGATGATGCTCATACTAGATAGGCATGTAGATTTTGTGGGCGACTTACATGACGAATAACTTGTTCATTTCGTAGATGGAATTATTCTGTATATTAATATGTATATATGTAGTAAAAGTCCTATGGAAAGCCTGGATATATCATGAATCATCACCCTATGCTCACCCTATGAAACCTGAATGGTTATACCTATGGAAACCCTTTCACAGGTACGGTATCCCTTGGGAAACATGTTTCCATACGGATGGTATACCTACGGAAGACCTTTCCACTGGGTGGCTCACCCCTGGGAAAGCTCATTCCATAGGCTGGCTATACCTATGGAACTCGGTTCCATACGTACGGTATACGTGTGGAAACGTATTCCATATGGATACTATAGGTATCGACTTTGCCACCTGTATCAGGAGTATACCTACGGCATGCTCACCCTGTGTTATCCCTATAGCTAACCCTATGGAAACCCCTATGGAATTACGTCTTTATTGACCGAGAATACGCAGAATGAATTGTATATTTCCATAGGTATACTATCCCTATGGGGGCCCTATGGAAAGCCCTATGGAATTACGTTGATATTCCCGAGAATACGCAGAGTGAATTATACGTTTCCATAGGCCTACCATACCTATGGCATCCCTATGGAAGGCCCTATGGAATTGCGACTTTATTCCCGAGAATACGCAGGGCGAATTGTACATTTCCATAGGTGTACTATCGCTGTGCCCGCCCTATGGAAAACCTTGTGGAAAACTCATAGTATACGCTAAGTTTCCATAGGTGCGCTATCCGTACGCCCGCCCTACGCCCGCCCTTGGACATGCCTATGGAAAGCGTATGGGAAAGTTATATTTTCCATAGGGCTTTCCATCGGCCCCCTATGCCTATAGCCGCCCTATGGAAGGGTTTACATTTTCCATAGGGTTTTCCATAGTCCTGGTTATGCCTATAGTCGTCCTATGGAAATGTTTACTTTTCCATAGGGTGATTATACGGCCTTCCATGCCTATGGAACGTCCTTTTCCATAGGCATACAGCCCTATAGAAACCCTATGGAAACTCCAAAAGGGGGTATCCCTATGGAAATACCCTATGGAAAACTTTCCAAGCCTTTGGAAAATATTTCCGGATTTTCCCGAGCGTTCCCAAGGGCGGGCATAGGGAGGGCACAGGGATGACATGCCTATGGAAAGCTTTCCCAAGGGTTGCAGATCTGTAGGGTTAATTAGCCTTGTAATACCCCTAGTAGATAGCTGCGTGTGCATGCTTGTATGTAAGCACTAATGATTGGTACTCCGTTTGTTGACATATAATTACTGGAACACAATACATTACGATGAGCTCACATTGAACTCACTGTTCAGACTTTGGTCGATCATATATACTATTTGCTATAATCAATATGTGGGATGCAACCCCACTAGCTTCTTAATCTGGGTATAAATTACAAAGCGGTGGCCATTTTCTAGCGTGCCGGACTTCTTAATTCGGCATAATTGAGCTGTCAATCAGTTGGTAACCTAGCGGCTAGTTTCTTAACGACCTTCTTAAAATAAGCAAAAAAAACTAGCGGCTAGTTTCTTATAGCCCGCCTTCTTATAGACCGCGTTTACTGTATGTATATGATGCCTACTCGTTGGGTCCATTTTACCACGTTCGAAAAATCAGCACACAGTTTCTCGAAAATTTCGGTTTGTGAGGCTGAGGAAGATAACGAATGGCGCTGGCTGGCTCATGAATCGGGTTCCTTCTAATGAACGAATTCGTTAGCACGCTGGCGCTGGCGAGGGGGGGCGGGGGGGGTCACGATTTTAGTGATTTGGCTGGCTGGCGCCAGATCTCTGTTTCATTAAATATGAGTGTTTACTGTACAGCCGGCTTGACCCGGTATTCTACGCCGCAGTCAAGGTGCGTTACCCCATGGTGGCCGATTTCGCGGCGGTTTCCCTCGGTGCTCTGCGCTCTCTGGTTGTAGAGATTTATCAGGCATGGGCGCAGACGGACGTCGGGAAGGCCATCTTGGCCAAGCCCGCAGGTGGTGGCGCGTCGGCTCTGCTCGCCAGCAGCGAGCACCAGGTACTTCTGGACAAGATCAAAGAGTTGACCGAGCTGGTGCAGCGGCAGTGCGAGGCGGCTCCGCCGGTGGTGCAGCAGCAGCGGGATCCGCCGCAGCGGCAACACGGGCGGCGACCGCAGCAGGGACGCCAGCAGCAGCGGCATGGGCAGCCCCCGCGGGGCTTTCGCATGGGAATGCAGTCCCCACCTGCAGTGGGCTACGATCGCGATGAGCAGCGGGCTAAGCCGCTGTGTACCCGCTGCAAGAAGACTGGTAAGGACCTCTATCATTTCTACCGCGACTGCCCTCTAGGCGGTCGCCAACATTCCCCCACCTCAGCCGCGGCTTTCTGTATCCCCATCGACGACGAGCATGCGGAGGGCGTGCATACCCTCGCCATGTGTGCTGTCTTTCAGGAGGCGGCGGGTGATGGGGCTGAGGCCTTTGCCCGCGCGGCGACGGTGTACGGTCCGCCAGCGGTGCTGTGCGGGGGCGTTGTGGGAGGCATCGACGTGTCGGCCTACGGCTTCTCCGTTGACACGGTGACACCGGTGGCGGGGACGTCCGGTGACGACATCCTGCAGCGGTTGGACGACCTCGCGGCGGAGGTCAACGCGGCGGTAGAGCCTAAGGTACATTACACTCACGCCTCTTTCCCGCCGCCTGGGGGCATTGCGACGCAGGCTTCGGCTCTGGTGTGTGACCCAGCAGGCGCGGGTATCACACCGGAGGAGCAGGTTCCGGCAGGTGGTGCGGCGGCGTCGGCATCCGCCGTGCCGGCCCCTGCTATGCCTGTCTTGGAGAATGAGAAAGAGCTCCTTGAGCTCTACGGCTACGGCCCACCCGTGTCCCTTCAATCGACACGGGTGACCACTACGGAGAAGTCGGACGGTGAGTTCGCGGGGGTTGTGGAGACTGTCCACCACGCCGCGGTTGAGCCGGTTGACTTGACCGGCTACGACACCGACGACTACGAGGATTTTGCAGACGGCAGCTTCGCCGTCAAGCCGCGGGCTCCGGCCATCTCGGCCAATCATGCGTCAGGGCCCGCAGCCCACGTGCCTGAGTCTGGTGGTGCTTCCCGCACCTACGGATGTAGGCATGTAGCAAGCCGTCATGGGGCTTCCCCGCACATGCGGGCCCGCGTGGGGGTTTCCTTACTTTCTCTCCCTTATCCTTTTCATCTCGATCATGGGTGTGGGGGCTGCCGCCTACACGGCGGCCAATGCCATCGACTCTGTGCAGGTATCGGGTCGGGCTGCACCGCCTGTGCTGTGCAGGGGGGATTTATGCATCTACCCTAGTATATCCGAGCTGGAGGAAAAATAATTAATATAGAATAAGTTTTCTTAATCTTAGAATAACCCGTTTCATCGTTAATTTAGAATAAGTTTTCTTGATGTCATCCGGCTATGACCGGTGGTCCTTTTCACGACTCGTGTTCAAATAATGTGCACACAGGTCAAACGCTCTCGTTCCCGCTGGTGCCATCATGAGGAAGCCTCCAAAAAGCTTTAAGAAGGTTTGTCTCGCTTGTGATAATGGTGGGCGCCGTTGTAATAGACACTCACGGCGTGTCCTGCTTGAAAAAAAGGCCCCTGTACTTCTTCTAGATTCTAAACCCTTTGACTTGCCTTTTACCGCTGCACGCGACCGGCAAGCATCTTTGAAACTTCCGAGTTTCAAAGATGCGTTTTGTATTTTGGGTGCACCCTAATTTTACAAAACGGCCGAGCGCTTCCCGTTTGTGCGGGATATTCACATTTATTCCATGGAATATTTCATATGGATTAACACACATAAGCACGAAGGCATCGGCCACGCATCTTTGAAACTAACGAGTTTCAAAGATGCGTTTTTTGTCATTTGGGTGCGCATACCCAAATAACAAATCAGCCGAGCGCTTCCCGTTGGCGTGGGGTATCCAACGCTTGAATGTTGAATATTCATTGTAATATGAGTTAGCAAGCGAGGTTGCAAAGGCATCGGGACAGAATCTACGAAACTGTCCTATGCCTTTGCCTTTGGGTTTGGGTTCGAAGGTGACACCCAAACCCAAAGATGCCAAACAGCCGAGGGCTTCCCGTGCGTCCTAACGCACGAAACTTGGCACGAATACTACCATGGTACATATATTTAAGTTACCAGAAGCTCAAGGCTTCAAGTTACTTGTGCGCGAAACGCGCAATCTATTTCTAAGGCAGATGTTTTGGGTTTGGGTTCGAACGTGACACCCAAACCCAAAGATGCCAAACAGCCGAGGGCTTCCCGTGCGTCCTAGAGCACGAAACTTGGCACGAATACTGCCAAGATACATATATTTAAGTTACCAGAAGCTCAAGGCTTCAAGTTACTTGTGCGCGAAACGCGCAATCTATTTCTAAGGCAGATGCTTTGGGTTTGGGTTCGAACGTGACACCCAAACCCAAAGATGCCAAACAGCCGAGGGCTTCCCGTGCGTCCTAGAGCACGAAACTTGGCACACATACTGCCAAGATACATATATTTAAGTTACTTGAAGCTCAAGGCTTCAAGTTACTTGTGCGCGAAACGCGCAATTTATTTCTAAGGCAGATGTTTTGGGTTTGGGTTCGAACGTGACACCCAAACCCAAAGATGCCAAACAGCCGAGGGCTTCCCGTGCGTCCTAGAGCACGAAACTTGGCACGAATACTGCCAAGATACGTATATTTGAGTTACTTGAAGCTCAAGGCTTCAAGTTACTTTTGCGCGAAACGCGCAATCTATTTCTAAGGCAGATGTTTTGGGTTTGGGTTCGAACGTGACACCCAAACCCAAAGATGCCAAACAGCCGAGGGCTTCCCGTGCGTCCTAGAGCACGAAACTTGGCACACATACTGCCAAGATACATATCTTTCAGTAAGTTGAAGCTCAAGGCTTCAAGTTACTTACTTTTTGTCAAGCAGAACACGCCGTGAGTGTCTATTGTGGCAAAGATGGCAAATAATAAAAGTCATTATGCGTAAAGAGTCGTTAATCACGGCCGTGACTTTTAGATTCACGGCCGTGAATCTTTCCGAATGGAACCAAAAACCGTTCGATTTTAATCGAACGGTTTTTGGTTCCATTCGGACATATGGACATCACGGCAAGACAACTCTTCAGTGTAATATTTCGCATGGCATGGGGATAGCTCAACAGGTACAGGTACAACGTCATGGATGCATGCACCGGTCATAGCCGGATGACATAAAGAAAACTTATTCTAAATTAACGATAAAATGGGGTATTCTAAACTTATGAAAAAATATTCTAAATTAAATAGCCTACCCGAGCTGGACCCCGTCACTCTGGATGCAGTACTGCACTCCCTGGGTGCTGCGACGGTGGCTCACCGGCCGCCTGACCCACTGGAGAGCAGTGCTGCAAGCTACTACCGTGGACATTGTGGTGACGGTGCCCCTCTGGACTTTGACCCCGAGTAGCTTTCCTTCTTGCTCTGGCAGTGGACCACTTTCTGGTGGTGTACTGAGATGTACTTTGACCTCAACATGGTCTTCAATTTGGTTTTATGCTTTCTATTTTGACAACTACAATCTTTAAATCTGGTTTGCTGGCACAGTGCCTTTCAGTTGTTTAGCGGGAGCTCCTTGCCCGTAGGTTTCTGCACTTGAGCTAGCTATAGGGTTCAAATTTGTGTTTCAGAATTGCACCGTTTGATTAGCACGGTTAGGTCTGTCACCCTAGCTCCTGCCCTAACTTATCTTAACTTCTCTGACTTACCTGTCAGTCACCACCCACAATGCTGGGGTGGTGTGCTGAAATCTGTATAGGCAGCCCTGACCGGGAGTCCCGGTGCAGGCCCCTATGACAGATTCCTAGGTACCCAACACTGGACCGTGACTGATCCGTAAGCCTGTGCTGTGACACACCGAGTGTCACAGGTAGCTAGACTCGAGACCGTTCCGACTCCGTGACCGTTCCGGGTATATCTAGCTTAGGGTTTATTTCTTATGAGAGTTTATCTATATTGGTTCCAGGACTGTCTGATATCCGTGAACCGGGATATTCCAGTACACTTTATCGTTCCGATTCCGTAACCCTCAACGTTCAGGGTTTATCTCAACTAGCTATATACAGCATACCTATATATCTAACATCAGTGTACGAAAGCACGTAGCTAACAATAGCCGCCAGGTCGTTTGCTAATAAGCTTCTCTGCCATACTTAAGCCTACCAGCTACCTATGTTAACTGTTAAGAGATTAGCTACCTGTAGACAGGCCAGCCGAAAAATCGAAGTCGTCCGATGGCAACTTTTAGGGTATCAAAAAAAAAAAGACTTAGATCGCCCTGATGAATTCTATC
>LGRX02027213.1:0-43272 GCA_001247695.2 Cymbomonas tetramitiformis
CCAAGGATAATATCCACGCAAAGATCAATGGGCATCACTCTGAGCTCCAATTGCTTGACGTACAACCCCTTGGTGGTCTCTGCTTGCAGTCGAGGACGGACGCACGTGTTGACATCGTACGACGCGCCGTCGGCTACTCGCACTCGCATGGGGTTTTCGTGAGGTCGAGGCGTCAGGGAGGGAATGCTGCGTACAGTCTTGTCCGAGATAATGTTGGTGGAGCACCCACTGTCCACCAGCACCTTTACGCGACGACCGTTCACGTACGCCCAGAACAACAACAAGGTGGGGGCCTTGGAATTGTTGATCTGTCGAGGTGGCGCTCGCGATGTTGATACAGCCGCCAAGAGATCACTCCAGCCAGGGCTCATGTCCCCACTGTCGATGATGCTGTTGAGCTGGCATACGAAGGGGTCGTCCTTGGCATGAGGGTCGCCTAGGTCAGGAGGGTCGTCCATGTCAGAGTCCCATGGTAACTCGTAGGTGCCTGCATCGGCCAAGAGCCCTTGGGCGGTGGCTGTCTGCACCAGGTCCCTGGGTGGGTGATCAGGTGGGTACAAGGCCACTTGGATGACCTTGTCCTTCGCTGCTCGCGCCATATCATTCGTCGCCAAGTCACTTGCGTACTGGAGGAGTCCGTCTTCTACTTCCTCTTGCGCTTGTTCCTTGGCTAAGATGTGCAGTAGCTCTTCGTCCATAGGAGAGTCCCGCTCCAAATATGGGAGGCCA
Organism: Cymbomonas tetramitiformis; assembly: GCA_001247695.2. NCBI lineage: Eukaryota > Viridiplantae > Chlorophyta > Pyramimonadophyceae > Pyramimonadales > Pyramimonadaceae > Cymbomonas > Cymbomonas tetramitiformis. The sequence continues at coordinate 730 of LGRX02027213.1, forward strand.
CTGGCATAATCCCGCTTAAGCTTCTCTCGTTGGCGAACCTTCTCCCGCCCACTGAGCCACCTCCTCCTTGGTGCTCCTTCAGCTCGAGCTGCATGGGTCGGTGACAGCCATGGTCGGGGGCGGTCACTCCGTGCGGTTGAGGTTGCCTCGACAGTCGTGCTGTCGTTAGGTGAGGGCGTACGAGGTCGACGCCCAAGCTGGATGTCTTGACGTCGTCGTCGGTATTCTTGCAGCCTTTTAAGTTTGTTAAGGGCTGCGGGTAAGGGTGATCGAGCTCGAGCTTCTCGCTTGTTGGCGGTAACCGCGCTGTGCGTTGGTGACCGCGTGGGTCCTCGGCTGCGTCGATGCCCGGCTCTCCAAAGCGGTGGGCTCGTGCTCCGCGGAGGTGTACGGGGCGGTGCAAGGTCCGTTTCCAGAGCCTTGATGGAGGACCTCAAGCCCCGTGTGCCCACCTTGGAGCGTAGCGCGCTCGTCCCTTGCCCTCGGACGGCTCGAAATTGCCAACCTTGCAATGGTTGGCCCGTTGGCTCCAAGTGCACGCGGTAGCTCTCGGGCACCTTCAGGGTACGTCGGTGCCGCTTCTCAACGTGCTGGGAGTCGTCTGAGAGGTCCTCGCTCGTACACACTGGAGACTTGGCTTCCTTGCGAAGGCGAGCTTCGACCACTTGACGCTCCGGCGCGGGAGGAGGGCTAGTCATCGCCCGCGAGGGTAGCATGTTGAGCTCATCGGAGTCTAGGTATCCTGTGCAAGGAGCACTCCGCCTTTGACGTCGACGGGCTCTTCTCCACTTCTCCCGCAACTGCTGCTCCGAGAGGTAGGAGGGGGGCTCGTCGCGGGGATGTGGGGTTCCACAGCCCGAGCTCATTGGGACTTGGAGGGTACTCCGAGCTCGAGGGAGTCCTCCGCGGCAAAATCCATTAGTTCCTTTGGCAACACCGCGTTGAGCACGTCGCAGTATTCATCCGTTTCCACTTCGTGCATGACCATGTCCAAAGTTTCAGCCAGAAGTGCTTTGGCCCACTCCTTCTTACGAAGAGCAGCCTGTGGGCACTCTCGAGCATAGTGCTCTTTGCTTTGGCACAACCTGCAACCAGTGTACTCCGGGGAGCCCAGACGTTGCCCAGTAGGAGTTGCACCCGCGGGACGATCTTCGGCTAGAGCTAGTAGCTCCTCCGAGACCTCCACCGCTGCCAGTAGCTGCACTGGCGCTCTCCTACTCGTCGCATTGTTCAAATGCAACTCCGCCTCAATGGCGTATTCCAGCGCTAGGCGTCGACTGGCTGGAAGGGCGCGGTCGAGGAGGATCAAGGGGGTCCCCTTCCGCTCGGCAATCTCGAACGCCTCCTTCCGTACCTCCGCGGATAAGCCCGAGAGGAAGACGTCCAGGAGGTCGGATTCCGGAACCGGTGTGGTGAGCTCGTGTGGCGCCAACATGGTCACTACGCGATGGGCTAGATGCAGTCCATCCCAAAACTCGCGCACTTTGCGCGGTGTCGCCATGCGTCCTTGAGTTTGGCGTACTCGGCGTAGGAACGAGCCCAAGGTGGCCATTTCACTCTTCAGCGGCACGATCAGCTTCGCCAGCGGCACAATGCCCTTCTCAAGGTTCAACGACTTGTCCGCCTCGGCATCCAGGAGAACTCCTCGCAGCTCCGTTCCTTCGGAGCTAGGCGTAGGGAAGCAATGCTGGGTGATCTCCTTCAACAAGATATGCACCGAGAGAATCGGCTCTCCGAGCTCGAACGCTCCGTTGGGCACGTTGCATGGGGTGTTCATCGCGAGGAGCACCACTGGAAGGGCTAAGCACCTGTCGAACTCGTCTACGAACCGCAGCAGCGGGCCGAAGGGGTTCGTGGACCCCTCCAGCGGTGCTGAGTACAAGGACATGATGTCCTTCGCGGCCTTGAGGGCATACGAGTGCCTCGTGTACTCCTCTCGTTGCTGCCTGCCGTCGTTGTACGAGGACCTCCTGCTAGAGCCAAAGCTATACAACGTCTCGTCATCAGGGGAGGGTCGTCATCTCCTCCCCCTCCGCTGCCGCCACGACGCGCGTTGGACCCTCCAGGGTCTCGTGAGGGGCGGTCGCCATGTTCGTCAGGGTTAGGCTCGTTAGGCGGCCCATTCCCCCCCCCTTGGTGCCCACCAGGTCCCCCTTGGTCGTCATCGTCGTCATCGCCTCCGCCGTCGCCTCCGCCACCCCCGCCCACGGTCGTGGACAGCGGCTTCGGGCTCACTGTGGGGAATTGATCGAATGCACCCGGCCAAACTCCTCGTGTGCAATAGATGCACAAGGGCACAAGTTGAGCGGCGACAGACATGTTTGACAGCGTCATCACGTCACAACTCCAGATGGCTACCGGAGGTTGCGGGCTGCGAGAACATCTTGAGCATGGGATGTTGGTGGTGCTGGACGCGACCTCGTCGTGCACGCTCTGGATCACTGCTGTGCCCAAGTGAGGTGGTCGAGGGAGTCGGGAAGCCGGTGCCTCCGAGATCGGTGGCCCGCTCCCTGACGCCAAGTCATGGTCTCGGTACTTTCTCGCCACATCGAAGAACATACGTTCCGCCTCGAGGTTGCCCGCGTGGCCACCTAACCGCTCCTCCACACGCGCCCGGATGGCAACGGCAGCGGGCGCACTTATGGATCGCCAGTCCACCTTGGCCAGGCGGTCATGCACACTCGTGGGGGAAGATGCACGCGTGGAGGCGTCCTCCTCGAACGTCACGCCTTTGTGGCCTCGTACGTCAACAGTCGTGGCCGACGGGGGCACCATCAGAGCCTCGTGTTCAGCTTCTTGAGCGTCACTTGTGACGGTCACATAGCTCACGGGGGTATTAGGTGGTTGTCCTGGCCGTGAGTGCGCTCGTCCGTCAGCGGCTTCAAGTGCGGCCTGCACCACCATCTTGCTCTCCGCCACTTGTTGCTCCAGCAGTCGTTGATCTCGAGCTGCTTGGTCAAGTTGTTGGCGTTGCTCTTCCGCGGCGCGCTGCATTTCTCGAAGTTGTTGATGATGACGTGCAGCTTCCTCCGCCTGCGATGCTACCGCTTGTTCATGCTGATGTGAGACAGCGTCCGCGGCATGCTGCATGCGCGCTATCTGCTCCTCAGCCGATTCGAGAGCGGCTTGTCGAGCTTCTTGACACATCTTGGTGCGGAGCTCCTGCTGCATCCGAGTTGCTTCCTCCACGGCATTGTGCATGTCCATGCGCAACGCTGTGAGCTGCGCTTGGTGCGCAGTGGCCGCATCTAACGCGACTCGTTCGGACTCCTCTTGTAGCTCTCGTAGTTGCCGCTCGTGTCGCGTGGCTTGAGCTTGGCGCCGCCGTTGGCGTCCACCCTTTTGCCGAGAGCTCCTAGATGAAGAGGTGTGCGAGGCGTCAGAGGAGAGCGCTTCAGTAGAAGATGTTTGACACGATGAAAGTGTGGACTTCTCCTCACTGGACGTAGAGGTGGAGTCGTACATCAGTTTACCTTCGTCACTGCGACGTCGAGCCTTGGCGAGCTTGCGCTTGGCCAACTTCTGCCGCTTCCGCTCCTGCTTCGCCACCTCCTTCTCGTGGGCTAACTCCGTCAAAGCCTGGACACGTACAGCACGTTCTCGTTGTGTGGGTCGTGGGGCAGATGAAGCTTTTGATCGAGGTGGTTGTGGGGCGGAGTCAGCGGAATGAACGTCTTCCTCATCGATCGTGGAGTCATCTTCAGACGACAAGACGCCATAGGGGTTGCGGCTGGGTACAGATTGTACGCCATGCTGTTGAACACTTGCTCCCAAAGTGGTTGTACGCCTTAGAGTCTTTATCACCTCCTCGACGCTCACTCCCAACCGCACCAGCCTTGCAGGCCGGTTGGCTGGGATGGTCGTGACGAGTGGTCGTGCAGAGTGGAGGTGATGACAATGGTGGCTTGCTGAGGTAACATGCGACAGAAGGAGTCCACGAGATGGGATCACGCGTTGCTCTCCACTCTTCGTTCTCAGCTGCACCTCCCATGTGATTGCAGCGATGGAGTCTTCTTGGCCACACAGGCGGCGAAGATGTCTACGTAAGGTCGCCCATTGCTTCGGGGTCACGTCAGGCGTGTCCGTCAGAGCTGACCACTCGTGGAGGACTTCGCGCTTCACATGTTGTTCACGCTGGACCGCAAAGGTGGTGCGCTTGGAAGCGAAGTCCACGGTAGCCTTCCACGCTTTCATACACTTCCTCACGTAGAACTCGGACCGGGCGATGTTGCACGCCGTGATTTCGAGAGTGATCTCTTTTACACGACGTTGTTCTTCTCGCCATGCACTCAAGAGCCGGGACGCCAATCGTGAACTTGCGTGTCCAGCAAAATCTTGCTTTTTGCGTTGGACCTGATTCTTGCGGTGAGCTCGCTCGTGCCATGCTGTTAGGGAAACACGCATGCGTGCGAGACGGGCACGTAGGTGCCATGTCGTAAGTGCAGATGAAACACGCCCGCTGAGCACTCGTGCTGTCCAAGTACTCCACCAATTACGCAATGCACATACCGCTAGAATATCCACTGCTACAGCTCAGTGGCGTGCCAGCTTGACGCTCCACTCGTTCACGCTTGACAAACCGCGCTCGCCACTTGGAGGTGCACTTTCACGCCTAGGCGTAAATATGTTGCTCTCATGGGTCAGGTTTCCAACGTGATGCTCTGGTGCTAGAGGCAAATGGTCAACTACAGCTTCGCTATGAGGAGATGATCTCAAATTATGAGCGGTAGCTATAGCGACCGTGTTGAGCTCCTCGAGAGCTGGTTGGCTACGTTGTAGACCCGAGGCACCTGCACCCCCCGCACGCTGCTGGGGTGTAGAGTAGCACCCAGACATACGTACAGCGGCAGATACCAGCCCAGGAGAGTCACGCGAGCCGTCGGGGAAATTCGTGGGCGTGGCAGGCAGCGATGCTTGGGTGCGACGTTCCTCTTGAGATAGAGGCGCGCTCGCCAAAAGCGCGTATTCGCCCTCCAGAGAGCGTTGTACTGCTCCCCCCCTCTGCTGCCCCGCCGCGCCCCGGCCGGCGCCTCCCACTCCGGGACAAAGTACGGGGTGGGCCCCAAAGCCCCAAGCCCATCCCGGAGCTGAAACACCCGGGCCGAGCTAGAGAGCCCGGAAGGCCCAGAAGCAGCCTCCGCCACCCCCGAGCGCCGCTGAGGCGGAACATACAGCGAAGAAGCCCGCCGCGAAGAGGACATTGAAAACGTTGCCTAAGCTGGTGGAGAAACGCAGCAATCTGATTCCGAAAAATCCGCCAGCGCTTCCGCCGTACAGGCGTATAGTGTTAAGCGCGAAGACGCAGGATCCCAACAGCAAATAAACAACTGCCGCTGCCAAATCCCAATCAAAGCTTCCCAGCAAACTCGAAGAGGTAAGATGAAAACAAATTGAGCCAAATTGGTTAACGATCGGCCCACGGAAGTCAAAGCAACGTCGCAGCGCGATACCACTCAGGGTTAGTCACTGTCAAGAACGCTAGAGCGCTTGCAGAGCCCAAGGGCAAAGAACGCAAGCCGCATCCGCCAATTCAGAGAACATTTTCGAATTCCAAAGCATAAAATTGCGTAATCCCACTCAGTCGCAAAGACACTCGACGAAGAACACGCACGCCAGCGGAATAGCGCTAATCTGAAGTCGCATCACGCCAATTCCAAGCCCAAGAAGAACATTGCGCACACATCCCAATTGAGAGGGTGGTGTAGACGAAGATTTGCGGAAAACGCTGACTAATTGGCACAATTCCCGAGAAGAATTAACGGCGAAAAACTGCCAGTGAGCAAGAAAAACGACGAGTCGTTGACCAGCGCGTCAGAGCGACAACTCAAGGGCCAGAGCCAGAAGTAGAATTTCGACCATTCTCAAACCCGAATTTAAGCAGCACTCGCAAAAATTGCCATAATTCGTAAAGGTAATTCGAAAGCCCCAAGCGCAGAGCGAACGCAAGACGAAAGATAGCGCAGGGCTACTTAATTTGTGGCACACTGTGCCACAGTAGGAGGCCTCACACTAGGCGAGCCGAAATTTTCCATCACAGATCACGGCGCGAAGAAAGTATAAGTTGCATCTGACAATTCTAAGAACTTTTGTTGCTGAGGAACAAACGTCACAACGAACATCTGAGCGAAGAACTGCGTCGCACCAGGCACTCACAGCAGATAAGACTGCAAAGCACGCGCAGCTGCACGAAGAAACCATCATGAAGCAATTTGCGAAGAAAGATTACGCCTCACAAGTAATTTGAAGAAGAATTTTGGCAGTGCAACAAGTCATCCCGCTGAAAGAAGTCGCAAACAACGTTACTTGGCCAGTGCTGCGACTCAAAGCTATGTAACGCGCCAGTAACTCGAGAGCCCAAATTCCATCCGAAAAACTAAGGCACACGTAAATTTGACGGAAAAGTCACAATCTCAAAGTAGAAAAATTTTGTGGAAGCGGTGGTGGTGGTGGTGCGTAGCACACTGATACCATTTTGTGGGAGGACTGCTCCTCACAGGGCACTGTAACTACTGATGGGAGTCTTATATGGACTGCATATAAAGACTAACTGCCTAGGTACTGCTAGGTCAGCTCTTTAGACATAGGACTGCTATGTCTAGACTTACTACATATATTTGCATGTAAGAATTAGGTATTATATTTGACTTTTGCCATGCGGCTGTTTTTACTCTAGAAATCTCAACTGTTTCTTTGGCCTTGGCCATTACTTATTCACTCAGCTCTCTGAGGTAATCCTAGTCAGCATGGCCAAGTCTCATCAACCTATCATATGCTTGTACTACATTATCATGCAGTATGATGTGCCGGTATTCTACATGTCACATTATTACACAGTACAGTGGTACTCCCATATAAGGGGGGTCTCTTCCTCAACAGGGGTCTCGGGCGCTAATGCTGTAAGGCGCGTATGACACTTCTGGCATGTATGACATTGCTGAGTCATCCGCGCATGACACCGTGTGTTGTCCTAGCACAGGCACGGACAGCTCAGGGCTATGCCCCAAGGCGTATGCCCCAAGGGTATGCCCCGAGGCGTATGCCCCATGGGTATGCCCCGAGGCGTATGCCCCATGGGTATGCCCCGAGGCGTATGCCCCATGGGTATGCCCCGAGGCGTATGCCCCATGGGTATGCCCCGAGGCGTATGCCCCATGGGTATGCCCCGAGGCGCATGCCCCATGGGTATGCCCCGAGGCGCATGCCCCATGGGTATGCCCCGAGGCGTATGCCCCATGGGTATGCCCCGAGGCGTATGCCCCATGGGTATGCCCCGAGGCGTATGCCCCATGGGTATGCCCCGAGGCGTATGCCCCATGGGTATGCCCCGAGGCGTATGCCCCATGGGTATGCCCCGAGGCGTATGCCCCATGGGTATGCCCCGAGGCGTATGCCCCAAGGATATGCCTCGAGGCGTATGCCCCATGGGTATGCCCCGAGGCGTATGCCCCATGGGTATGCCCCGAGGCGTATGCCCCATGGGTATGCCCCGAGGCGTATGCCCCATGGGTATGCCCCGAGCGTGCCCCACTCGCGAATAATGGGGAATTATCGGATATTCACATAAGTGAGCGAGTGGGGAAAATAATCGATGACAAAGCAGATTTCAGGAGAAGATCTGTAATGAAATGATTCATGGTAGATTCCAGGAGAAGATCTGCAATGGCAATACAAGTATCATGATCTGCCTGATGATTGGTGGAGAAGTAACAGAATCAGGCATGGGCTGCTGGTAATTGGCCGATGACAGATGTCAATCTAGGAATCCTGCTAGTGAGTTAAAGAGCAACATGATGAAAGGGGAAGCTTGGGAAAAGTGAACCTCAGTTAGTGTTGATCAAGAGAATGGAATAAGCAAGTTTTACATGTTAGGATTAGGCATGGCGCCAAGACTATACATAAGGATATGATGTAGAAGGTTCGAGACCATACATATATCGGAAAAGTGATTGTAATACTAGGCTGTATAGCCAGTGTTTGTCATGAAAGTAAACAGTGGAATGTAAGGCTAGAAGCCTATGTGAAGCACCAAAAACAGTAAATAAGATAAAAAGAAAAGAAGAAAGATAAAAGAAAAGAATAAAGAAAAATAAAAGAAAAAGAAAGATGTATAAGTTATCGGATATGCCTTTGGTACAAACCTAGTGGGTTTCACAATATTGTGGGTTGACTCCACAATATTGTGGGTTGACTCCACAACATTGTGGAGTCTCTCCACTATATTGTGGGTTGGCTCCACAACATTGTGGAGTCTCTCCACTATATTGTGGAGTCTCTCCGCTATATTGTGGAGTCTGTCTATATATTGTGGAGTCTCTCCATTATATTGTGGAGTCTCTCCGATATATTGTGGAGTCTCTCCGCTATATCTCTCCGCTATATTGTGGAGTCTCTCCGCTATATTGTGGAGTCTCTCCGCTATATTGTGGTCTCTCCGCTATATTGTGGTCTCTCTCCGCTATATTGTGGAGTCTCTCCGCTATATTGTGGAGTCTCTCCGCTATATTGTGGAGTCTCTCCGCTATATTGTGGAGTCTCTCCGCTATATTGTGGGGTCTCTCCACTATATTGTGGAGTCTCTCCACTATATAGTAGAGTCCCTTCACTATATCGTGGAGGGACTCCACGATATCGATAGTGGCTGAGCCTAAACTGTAGTGGCTATAGTGGTTATAATAGCTACGCCGAGACGCCGAGACGCTGAGACGCTGAGACGCTGAGACGCACGGTAGGGTACCGTTTTAAAACATATTGATATCGGGCTTATCATTACAGGACTACTTGCACGGTATATGAAAGATAGCGGAGAGAAGGAATATGGCATAGATGAGAAATAATGCGGAGAGGAAATGAGTAATCTAGCGTAGATGAGAAATGTAGCGTTTTTCGAGCACCCATCATGATGGCCCAGGCACACACTCTGAGCCCTGTGTGCGTGTGTGTGTGGAGGTGGCACCTGATATAAGTTTGTGATATCAATCCACTATATTGTGGAGTCAATCCACTATATTGTGGAGAGGTTTTGATTTTTCCGGGAGCAAATTTTCATTGTTTCCGGAACAACTTTTGATTTCTCCCGTAACAATGAATTTTGGCTACGGGCACGCATATTTAGGGTTTAGTGAGAGTTTATGGGGTTTATCCAGTAGCCAGGCACCCTAAAAACCTAACAATAAACCCCAAATATGCTTTCCCGTAGCCAAAATTCATTGTCACGGGGAAAATTAAAAGTTAATTGTTCCGGAAACAATCAAAATTTGCTCCCAGAATAATATAGTTCCTATTGTGGAGTCACTCCACTGAATCGCGGAGGTATGAGATATTGCGGTGTAATGAAGTATCTCGGAGGTATTAAATGTTGCGGTGGTATGCGGAGATGGTGGATGTCGTGGAGTGCGGCTTAGACGCTCAGGTTGAGTGTGTCAAAAGTTATCAACTGATGAATAAACCCTATTGTTTTCGGATTAATGAGGAATTTGAATAATGAGGAGAAAGAAATAGAGGGGGGCGCGGGGTGGGGTGGGGGGGAGTAGCATGTCATTCCGGTTGCCGCACAAGAGCAGGGGTTGCACGAGAACGTTTGTCAGCTGGCTTCCTCTTGGGCAATTGTGGCATTGCCTCCTCTAGGGATAGCTCTCCCTTGAAGCACCGAACATTCAGCACGTGGGAGCACCGAGACGCCGAGACGTTGAGACCCGAAGTTATGCGAATTAATCCAATTTTATGCGAATTAATCCGAATGTATTCGAAATATTCCGGAAGCATTCGCATTGATCCGAATGTATGCGAATCAATCCGAGTTTGTTCGAATTAACCGGAACTGGTTGGAATTAATCCAAATTGATTGGAAATAATCCAAATTTATCGGAATTAATCCGAATTTATTGGAATTTATCCAAATTTATTCGAATTTATTTGGATTTCTTCGGATTTCATCGAATTTATTCGAATTTTTCGTAGTTATCCGTATTTATCCGAAGTCATCCGAATTATTTCGAACTCATCCGAATTTATTCGAATTTATAAGAATTTATGCGAATGTATTTGAATTTGTCCGAATTCTCGAGAATCTCGAGAAGTAATTTGAATTTATTCCAATTTAATTCCAAATTATTCCAATTTATTTCAATTTATTCCAATTTATTTCAATTTATTCGAATTTATTCGAATTTATTCGAATTTATTTGAATTTATTCGAATTAATCCAAATTTATTCGTATAAATATGAATTCATTAGAATGAATCCAAATTTATTTGAATTAATCCGAGTAATTCGAATCCATCTGAATTTATAAGAATTCATAAGAATTCATAAGAATTCATAAGAATTGATCCGAAATTATTTAAATTTGTCCGAGTTCTCGAGAATTAATTTGAATTTATTCGAATTAATCCGAATTTATTTGAATTGATCCGAGGTAATCCGATTTTAATTGAATTAATCCGAATTCAATCACTCGAATTAATTTCAATTTATTCCAATTAATCCGAATTACTTCGAATTTATTCGAATATCTCCAGATTTATTCGAATATCTCCGAATTTATTCGAATTAATCCAAATTTATTCGTATTAATCTGAATTTATTAGAATGAATCCAAATTAATCCGAATTAATAAGGATTAATCCGAATTTATTCGATTCAATCAATGCGCATGCAAAGTTCGTTACTTTGTTGACATCGCCTAGTTAGTTTTGTACAAAATGTCGTGGACGGGCGGCAGGTAGGTCCTGGATTCAATGAACCCGAAAAGTGACTCCACAATATTGTGAACCCCGATCGACGATATTGTGGAGTCACTTCACTAGGTTTTGTTCAAAAACCACTAGGTTTTGTTCAAAAACCACTAGGTTTTGTACGAAAACCACTAGGTTTTGTACGAAAACCACTAGGTTTTGTACGAAAACCACTAGGTTTTGTACGAAAACCACTAGGTTTTGTACAAAAACCACTAGTTTTTGTCGTGCCTCCCGAGTTTAACCAGGGCCTACACCGGCTACTCCGGAGGGCTGCCAGCAGATTCCAGCACACCACCTCCGCAGTCGTGGAGGTGGGGAGTGTCAGATACAGCAGTTACGCATCTCTGCAGCTCTAGCAAGGCAAGCTACTGTGCAGTTCTGATATAACTCTAGGGTTGCTACTAGGCGACACCCCGCAAGGGCATCTGGCTTCTACATGTCAAATCCGACAACTGTAAATTGCAGCAGAGGTAGTGGATTATTTTGGTCGCACGATTGGTCATTTTTGTCGCAAGCTGTTTTGTCGCAGCTGCGACAAACATGATCCGGACGGTCATTTCTGTCGCAAAAGTTAAAGGAATTATGAATGAACTTACGGGTATTTTTTCGAATCGCGCGAGTAAAAAACATTCTGAAATAACAGCCTGGCAACGGGTCTGTCTACTGTTTCTACCAATCGCATTAGTAAATTAGTACAAGCAAGCAAACATGCAGCATCGTAAGCAAACACGCAGCATTGCGAACAACCTATTATTACAGTGATAAGGCTTGCAAATAATTGTTAGTTCACTATTCTTATCTAGGCTTACAAATGTTATTACAATATTGCAGAGTGCAAGATGTATCTATGAAAAAACAAATAAACTACACCGCACAAATTAGACTAAAGTCACTACTCGATCGGAATGTGCAGCGGCTAACGTTCGGCAATTTTATCTTCGGGCTCGAAACACGATAATCCCTGCACGCACAAATCTACAGAGTCAGTGGAAAGATATAATAAAAATATATTCGCGCAAACATACGGGCGGACGATGCAGCGAACAAATGACATACCAAGCTAAGAAGATGGAGGAAAGCATGTTGCAAAATAACACAGTATGCGAGTTAGCAGAAATATTGAGATTCAAACCCAACCCGACGGGTAAATTGCCCGACGGGATCCAAGCACTCTTATGTCAATCAAACAACAAAACACCCATGGCAACACGATCACACGAAACAGAACTGTGCACTCACCATCCGAAATTATGGACAAAATCGCATGTAGGATGCGACAGCCACAATTAAAATGAGGTCGCTGGCGTCGCAGGAAAATGTTGGACGTTAGTTAGCAGGAATCGAACCCAACCCGTCGGCCACATTGTCCGATGGGGTCCAAGCATTCTGAAGCGAAGAACCAAAACCAAAACATACTACAAGCAAGACTGTGACAAACAAGCAAGTTGTGATGACGTGCTTTCACTGACAAGGAAATGCTGGAGTTGACATTCAGTCCGAGCTCAGTCATCAGAGTTGTCATCACCGACCCGTCGTGACCGCTGTCATCACCGACCGACCTGACCGCTGTCATCACCGATACGGCTCGACACCTCTGACTACCTCACTGACCTGATTGTCACCTCCTCTGATCGAGTTCGGTTGTCACACGAGACAGAGCACACACTAGCTCATTTCGCATCACACTCAGCATACTAGAACTATATATTATATCTTCTGTATGTTGAGAGAGATTCTGAGTGCGAAACCCTGAGCGTTGCAGTGCTTCCTGTTTGACCTGTCTTGACTGACTGGGTCTTCTCGCAGGTTTGGCCCCACCACCGGCCTAAGGCTAGGAGCCGATTATGGTCGGCTAAACGCTTAGGAAGCGCCAAGAGGGCGCGCCATCAAGGGATCATGGAAGTAAAGTAGGCAAGTAGTGGTGAGTGAGAGGAATCGTGCGTTCCGTTTCAGCGTTTAAATTAGTTAGGAAAATCCTGGGACGGCCTGATCAACCGTAGGGACCCTGACAATCTCGCGCGAGTACTTCTAAAATCGCGGGACTGAACGAAGAGCTCCTCCACGCCATCACCACTAACTGCTGACTGTGTTGTTTTGCATCACAGGCTTTCTTCCCCCTTCCCTTTTTGGCACCCTCTTGGTGCTCCTGTTGTGAAATTTGATTGCTTGCTTGCTTATTATCCTGCTAGGGATTGCTAGTGTTGTCTTGCTTGTTGTTATTTCTTTTAGATTTCAAAATGTCCTCTACTCCGTTCGCTACACCGCCAGTTCTGCCGCGACGCTTGCTGACGCACCCACCAGGGGCAAGAAAACGGCAACTTAAATTCGGAGCTCTGAACGGCACACCAACTCCAGCGGATGCTCCGGACACGTCAGAATTGTCAGTGTGTAACAACCTCGCATGGGAGTTGTTGCGCAAGCCCGCGGAATTTGATGCTTTACTCAGCGTCATCAAAGGGAAGTGCGTCGAGCCTGGAGAGTCTGCGAAGACATGGAAGTTCACTAGCAGCGAGAAGAATTCTCGTTTGCTTTTGGACATCCTTGTCGAGCAACTCGATTCCAGACTCACGCTCGTTCACCCTAAGATGGCGTTGATGTTCGACTTGCAAAACCACGGTTTGGAGGTTCCGAAGAAGGCGAACCTCCTGCTGTTGGAATTGCTTCAGTCACTTTGCGCAGGAGACGCTTTGCGTGTCCTGCGCAAGGCTGACAGACTCTTCCCAGGGGATGGGAAGATCGCACTTGTACACCTCGTGAGGCACGTTGTGCCTGATCACGAGGAGTTCAGCGCTGCGGACTTCCTATTCGCTGGTGACAGAGTTGACTTGAGAGCTGGCCAGGACCCAGCGGACTACATCGACGTGTTCCAGACTTCTCTGGACACCGTTGAGTCCGACTTGGGTCCTGGGTGCACCGTGACCATCTCGGAGAAGGCACGGATCGCATTATTTCTCCGTAGGATCTGTCCCGTCTTTTATAAGGCGGTGCATGATTCCTACACAGAGGAGAAGCTCGACGCTGACTCCTCGCTTTCCCTGTTGACCTGCTTCCGTGAGACACGGGCAGTGCACAGGAACGCGGGGACGAAGCCCAAGTCTCCACTAACAGCGGCTTTCTACAATGATGCAGGTTCGCATCACGGCGGAAGCCGTGGTGCACATGGCCGCAGGGGAGTCTCTGACCGCACCCCTTCCCGTCCTTACATTCCGCCCCGTCGTACTAACCCTTTTAAGGGATTTGGCTCTGGCTACCGTGCAGGAGTCTTTCCCCGTAAGGGTGGTAAGACGGGCGGTAAGGGGAAGCAGAAAACCGGCAAAGGCAAGGGCAAGGGCAAGTCTCGTGTCGTCTTTGATCGGCAGACCCAGCAGTTCCGAGGGGAATGCTGGACCTGTGGGTCAAAGGGACACAGGGCTGCCGACTGCCCGAAGCTGATGTCGGCTCATGCTTTCCATCTCGACCCGAAGCTGCTTGCGGAGCATGCTCGGACGGAGATCCTAGCCGCCCAGTTTCAGACTGCCTACGAGGAGTCTGAACAGGCACTAGAGTCTTTCTGTCTGCTGCACGGCACCCCAGCAGTTGTCGGGTACCAGGAGGACTCGTGCTCTGACAGTGAGAGTGAGGAGAGTTCTCACTCCGCTAGTCAGGAGCACGGGAACTCCGATGAGTCTGACGACGATGGGGACTGGGACGGCCTCTCCGAGGCTCAACAACAGGAGTGGGACCGTCTCCAGGAACATGCGGAGGCCAAATTCCAAAAGTTCTGTGCCCAGTCCGAGAAGGTCTCGCTGTCACTCGGAAGAGTGCACTTCGGGATGTTCCGGACCGGCACAGAACAGAAGGCTTGTGACCCCTTTCCCACTCCCCCCTACTTGCTGCCTGACATCCCTGCTTCTGCACCTGTCCCTGCACAGCATGATGCACCTCTCGAGGTGTCACAGCACTCACCACAGTCCACGGCTGCGGTGGTGCTCGCCTGTTGCAGAGAGTATCACTCCGGACAGACACAGCAGACACCGCACGGGTCGGCTCTTGTGGATCATGCTCCGCAGGACCGAGCAGACTCGTCGGTGGTGTCTGCTAGGCTGTTTGCAGCACAGTGTGAGTCACTACCCTCGCCCGTCCACCACACGCACACCGTCCCTGCACTCACAGAGACTTGTTCTCTGTTTGCAGGGATGACGGTGGTGCAGGGTGACAGTGAGGACAGTGACATGCACACAGCACCGGCACCCACCGAGCACTCTTCCCCACACCACACTCACAGTGCATCTTTGTTGAGGGAGGGGTCACGGAGCAGTGCGGTGCCCCCGCCTGCTTCCCCCCTGTCTGCTCCAGGGAAATCCCTGGAGCAGGTTCACTGGGAGCGGGTGTGGGAGGAGGACTACAGGTCCCCTACCGTTTGCCACGGTAACCTTTTGCCATCAAAGAGTTCACTAGGAGCTAGGGGTGTAGCCCCTCTGGTGACGCCCCCGCCACCTGGCCCTCCTGACTTGTTGCTGTCTGATGCAGGCTCTGCCGTGTCAGTGTCCCCACCAGCCAGTGAGCACCGGGTGCACACTGGGGGCACTGACACGGCCCCAAACTTTAACTCAATCAATCTTGGAGGTCGCCCTACAGAAGGGAGTCTCTTCCCCTCTTTCCTTCAGCAGTGTCCTCCTGTCCCCGCTCCGGTCCATGAGTCCCTTGCCCTGACTGATGACACGCACATGTCTGACACACAGGCACCACCTCCACCGCCACGGCGTGTCGGTAGAGGTGGTGTCTCTATCTTCCGGTGTGCATTCATGTCCTTTGCCTTGTTCACTTGCTTCCTGGCAAGTGCTTCGGCGGAGGCCCTCTCAGCCGCAGCACCTGTTCAGGGAGTGTGGTACGGATTGACATTGTGTCAACCGGGGGGGGAGATGGGAGGTGGGAAAAGCAGTACTGCAGTCAGTCAGTACAGTCAATCAGTCCAGTCAGTCCAGTCAGTTTGGTCTGGGGATGGTGGTTTATCA
This sequence comes from Cymbomonas tetramitiformis, assembly GCA_001247695.2. Lineage (NCBI taxonomy): Eukaryota > Viridiplantae > Chlorophyta > Pyramimonadophyceae > Pyramimonadales > Pyramimonadaceae > Cymbomonas > Cymbomonas tetramitiformis. The sequence goes on from LGRX02027213.1 coordinate 16,461, forward strand.
GATGGTGGCTTACCTGATGGTGGCATTGGTATCACTCCTGATTGGTCTGCCACCCGGCAGTGTTCCTCTGGTGATGGTTCTGGGTATTCATCTGGTGATGGTTCTGGATATTCCTCTGGTTCCGACTGGTATTGGCAGTATGACTCTGGTCAGCACCGCCACTATGGTTCTCCTCGTGGCTCCGACGGTTCCCCACCAGACAGCTCAGCCCAGATCTGTCTCCTTCAGGCGCTTGAGAAGCGGCGCCAGAGGTACAGAGCAGTATCAGCTCTGCTCCTGACAGCCTTCCTTGGCATAGTCCTGACATGTCTCTACCAGAGTGTCTATGAGGAGTTCCTCGTCGAGGCTCACTTTGAGGCTGGTCACCACCTGTCACCGATCTCCGCTGTCTGCAGTCCTGTGACTCAGACCCCGCTGTACGGCGCCATGCAGTATGTTGGCGACACAGCCCTGGAGATGTGTACCTGGTTCGGACTATTCTGTGCACCCCCTTCAGTCATCTTCTCTCAGGACCCCATGATACATCTTTACTCTATCACCGGCTCTGACACTGATGGCATTGTCTGTGACTCCGGTGCAACCGGCAATATCACCGGGTCCAGACACAGGATCACTGACCTTGATACCAGCAGGACCATATCATTCAGTACAGTCATGGCTGGACCCGCTTCACGGACTGACGGCACCGGCACACTGAGACTGATCGGCAGAGACATACTGACTGGTGACATTGATGAGTATAGCATTCCTGGCTGCCATTTCAAACACGGCGCCAAAACCCTCCTGTCAACTCGAGTTATGCTCCGGGAGGGTTTCTCATCACCTGACTTCATCAGTATGACATATACCCATCTTGACTCTGGCCGGACATACTCTATCATTGATGATGGCACAGACTATCTTTGGGCAGAGCCAGAGTCAGCAGATGTCAGCTTTCAGGCCTTTCAAGGCAATAAGAAGAGGCACAGATCAGGGGACCCATCCGACTGGATGTGGTCCAACAGTCAGTACAGTACCTGGGCTACTACTCATGGTTCTCCTACGGCTACGGCCAAGCTGGGGGAACCAGCCTTTGATGTCTCTTGTTTCGGCGACTCTCTCCCAGTCGGAGAGGGCAACAATCACCCTGCTCTTCAGCACTATCACAGTCAGAACAGTATATTCTCCGTCCAGTTGACTGGTTATTACTTTTATGCTAATCCGCCATTCACTATATCTATTCTGGACCGCCTTTTCACTAAGGGCAATGCTGACTTTCCTCTGGACCCTCATAATACTGTATATTTCTGGATAGTTCCCTATATGCCATCCCACAGGATCTGGCATAAGACCTGTACTATGGAGGTATTACACATCTGGCCTACTGGTACTACGGGGTTATTCAGCTACCTTGAGCGACACACCTACACCTCCACACACCCTCTCACCCCAGCTGGTTCTGACGGTGGACCTGGTCGGGTCTTCATCGATGGCACACCCTTTCCCATCTGCATCCTCTATCGAGACCGCCACACCCCGATCAGGGTCAGTCCTCCCCTTGAGCTGCATGATGCTCTCGGGCATGCCTCGATGACCCGTATCCTCCGTCTCTATGACATGCCAGGGGTAGACTTGGGCAGACCACAGTGTTCCAGAGCAGCTCTTGCTTCACTTACCACCTGCTCTCAGTGGTGTGCAGTCTGTGCTACGACGGGCCTCAAACAAAAATCAGCCCCGAGCAGAGACCGCCTCCGTACCAGTCAGCAGCAGCCAGCCCGGAAATGGGCCTCAGACATGACAGGCCCCATCTCACCCAGTGGCTATAATGGGCACAGATACCGTATCCACTTCATTGACATCTCCACCAGATACCTATTTGTGTTCACCGTTGCCTCTAAGGCAGACTACTATGTGTGTCTTCTGAGATTCATTGCCTATACCAGATCACTCTCCTACGGCATTGATGAGCTGTTCCTGTCCACCTCTACAGTCTCAGACACTGAGATGGTGCTGAGGACTGATTGTGCACCTGAGATGGCAGATGCCAAATGCCGGGCAGCTTACCAGCAGCACGGCATTGTCCACCAGACCTCTTCTCCCACAGTCCATACGGACAATCCTTATGCGGAGAATGTCACTGGCATCCTGTCCCGTATGATCCGATCCATCCTCACAGCTTCTGGACTTGACCTCAGCTACTGGCCGCTTGCGGCTAAGCATGGTGCCTTGTTGTGGTCCATTACACCACACAAGGAAGTGGTGACTACCCCTATCCACACTATGACAGGTCATCACTTTCAGTACCGTCGTCTCCGTGCATTTGGTGCACACTGCTATGTGGTTATGGACAGTCAGCAGAGGAACAGCAGACAGCCAGGCATTTCATCAAAACTTCAGAACAGATCATGGGCAGGCCGCATGGTTGGTATCTCTATGGGCTCTAATGCCTACAAGATCCTAGACACCTCCGACGGCACAGTACATCTTGTGGGTAAGCCACACTGGATACCTACCTATGAGCACCTGGGCAGATCCATGTCAGCATTCCCAGACACTATGGCAGCTGACAGAGAGGCTGATGCTACCTTTATCAGGCCATCTCCCTTCTCAGAGACACTCGACTGTACCTATGCCCAGATCATTGAGATCAGCTCATACTACTGCACTTCCGACCGACAGTCTTACGGCTGTGTGCTTCTCTCTGTTCCGTCGAGGGACAATACCTGGACTGACGTGGTTCACTATGTCAAGTCCACACCCGACGGTACACACTACAGACACCTGCTGGTGTATGTCGCACACTATAGGAAGACCGTCTCGGTCAATGAGCACTATCCGATCTGGACAGCTGTCAGAGCCCGAGAGAGCCGCAGACATCCTTCATATGGCGCTATCATCATCTCTACCGACAGAGGCAGCAGCACACCTTATGGTGTAATATTTGAGCCTACTCCAGAGTCTACCTATGGTTGGCATATGGACCTTCCTGCTACCCTGGTCAGCTTTCCGTCCACTCATGCCGCCGCCTTCCTTCCCTTCTCCGATGATCCCAGCAGAGATGTCCGCCCCGAGTACATTCCACAGCAGTACACCTCAGCTGACAGCTTCATCAGATCAGGACCCAGAGACTTGGTGGTGCACATGTTCAATATTTCTGCACCCCAGCTCAAACCAGTCCACGGTGTCAAGCAGGCACTTTCCACCCCAGAAGCAGTTCAGTGGCAGGAGGCTATGGATGCCGAAGTGGCTGGTCTGGCCGCCGACAACAAAATGGTCCCGGGACACCTTCCCTCGGGTACCAAAGGCCTGACCACTCTCTTTGTGTTCTCCAGACCCTTCAAACCAGACCCCTCAGCACCATCCGGCACACGGCAGATCTTCAAAACCAGACTGTGTGCCAATGGTAAGCAGACATACGGCTACCTTCCGTGGGAGACCACCTGTACCACACCTCAGCTTTATGCTTTCAGACTGGCCTTCATCTTCGGCAGCATCTTCAGTCTGAAGATGAGTCACTTCGATGTCTCCCAGGCCTTTATGAATGCTAAGCTGGATGTTCCAGTATGGGTATCATTTCCGGCTGGTTACACCTATCAGGGGTTCGGTGGTGCTTTACTGCACTATGCCCTGTACGGCCTTAAGGTGGCTGGTGCTTCCTGGCAGAGACTGGTTAAGGTATTCATGCTCAGCTTTATGTTCGGCGAGGTGACATTCAGGCAGTCCTCTCATGATGACTGCATATATTTCATCTACACTGACTTGGTTAAGGCCATGTGTGTTGTCTATGTGGATGACTTCATTCTGGTCGCCAGTACAGAGCTTGAGGATGCCTTCTGGGCAGCTTTCAGAGCCAGGTTTCTGGCTAAGCATCTCGGAGAGGTCACATCAGTTCTCCAGATGCGGGTCAGGCAGGATCAGGCTGGTATCTACCTTTGCCAGTCCAGACAGATCAAGGACTTAATGGCCAACAACAACATCACAGCTCATTCCTTCAGAACACCTATGGACCCGAAGCTCATCATCAAGAAACCAGCAGATCCAGACTTATCCCTTGTCCCCAGTTACAGATCCATCCTTGGCTCACTGCTATGGCTGGCCCGTGGCTCACGACCTGACTGCTACTATCCCGTAATCTATCTGGCTCAGTTTGTATCATGCCCTTCTGAGGAGTCTATGAAGGCTCTGATCAGAATTGCGCAGTATATGGACAGCACGGCACATTATTCTCTGGCATTTTACTATCCCGAGACTCCGGTCAAGGTCATCACCATGTTCTGTTATTCAGATGCTGACCTGGCTAGGGACTTAGAGAATGATGCCCGGTCTTATTCTGGCTCCGTGATATTCCTGGCTGGTATGATACTGCAGTGGCATTCAGGGAGGCAGACCATCACTGAGGTCTCCTCCACAGGGTCAGAGTATGTTGCAGCCAGTACGGCAGCACAGCGGTTGGTATCACTGATGTTTATGCTCACTGAGATATTTGGTTCTATCACTCACCGTATTGATTCCCAGCAGCCCCTTGATTCCGATCTTGACCATGCTATACAGTACCTTGACAGAGCAGCCACAGATATCCACTTTGACATGCCCTCCCTTCAGACTACCTCAGTGCTCAGGCGTCTGCTTGACAAACAAAACAAGCCAGCAGACGGTCTGACCTCAGTCCGCCCAAACTCCCCTACAATTCCCGATGAACTCAGTACAGATGAAATCACCCCCCTCAAGTTCCAGAACAACAGAAACAGAGAATATATCAGCTCAGCTCAGCCCCGCCTGGAGTTACCTATTCCTCTGCTGCTGGATAATGATGCATGCAGATCTATTGTCGAGCATCACCTCCTCTCCGAGAAGGTGAAGCATGTGATTATCAGATATCATGTCCTCCGAGACTTTGTCAGACTGAACTGGATTCGGTGTGCCAGAGTCCCATCAGCTCGGAACCTGGCAGACCCTTACACCAAGCCAGTTCCTCCAGTCAAGGACATGCAGCCATACTTCATTCAGATGTTCCAGCAATATATGGCCATGGGTAAGGCTCAGGCTGCAGTTATTCAGAAATGATTTACTGGTATTCAGAAAGCAGCAGCATGATCTGACTGTGAGTACCTTGCTTTCCTGTTTTCCTGTTTTGGGTTGTTTGTGTAGCTGACTGTGCTTTGCAGGTACTGGCCTATCTTCAAAATTACTTATGGCTGGTTACTTTGTGTTAGCTACTGTTTTCCTTAGAAATGAATCACTGTATTAGATAGAAAATGATGTGCACTCATTGATAGATTGTGTATATGGACATTGTATTCCGAGCTCACTCTATGGTATTTGCTACACTGCATTAGTCATGTATCCTTACAGTGTCTGTTCCGACCGTGAGCGCCACCGCTGCTGTCAGTCATGATCTCTCTCTTCATTCTCCCTCTGCAGTAAGTCTTTCCGGTGACGGGCGGATCTGGACCTGCTTCGGCACTCCTTATCCTAACCCTGACGAAGCACCCCGGATAGCTTGCAGCCACGGTGTGTGGACCTCCAGAGACATGACATATCACTATCCCCCGACAGCAGGGTGGCACCAGGAACAGATTACTGCCCGTGTCAGGACGTTGGGTCTACGGACCAGCTTTTCGGGGTTTTCAGCCCTGACACGGTGTGACTGCAGTTCCACCATTTCCATCATCTTTCTGGATTTTGGTTCTGGCACTGGATTAGTGGCATGTATCTTGGTTTGATTGGTTATTGGTCTGACCACCTCACTCGAGGTGGTGTGCTGGAGTTGACATTCAGTCCGAGCTCAGTCATCAGAGTTGTCATCACCGACCCGTCGTGACCGCTGTCATCACCGACCGACCTGACCGCTGTCATCACCGATACGGCTCGACACCTCTGACTACCTCGCTGACCTGATTGTCACCTCCTCTGATCGAGTTCGGTTGTCACATGAGACAGAGCACACACTAGCTCATTTCGCATCACACTCAGCATACTAGAACTATATATTATATCTTCTGTATGTTGAGAGAGATTCTGAGTGCGAAACCCTGAGCGTTGCAGTGCTTCCTGTTTGACCTGTCTTGACTGACTGGGTCTTCTCGCAGGAAATATTGTTTGATTGGATTTGATTGAAACCAACAAAAACAAACCAGCAGAGTAGCGATTCATGGGTTGTTGTGTGTGCCTGAAAGAAAAATGAACTGGCGGCCGAGCCAAGGAATATTTGATGCGTTGAATCCATAAAGCCGATTGTCGACAATGATTATGTGCTCAGAACTGTCTCGATGTCACGCTTACCGTTGCGGTGAGCCAATGCGCAGTGGCATGCTACGATGCCATTATCGCGCTCGCGCAATGCGACAACATGAAGATCGTGTCTTCGGACCGATACACCGATTCCACTAGCTTTAGCACGCGAAAGCGGACGGTCCGGTGTTTTGGCGACAGTCTGATGGCGCTATATTTTGGGGGGAGTAAGAAAGTTACGTTTTGGGGAGTAAGAAATGTTTGCGTTTTCGGGAGTATCGGGGGTATGACACTATGACAAGATGACATTATGACAGTACAGTAGTATGATAGTACTGTATGACAGTCATCGTGTCAGTCCGTCGACGTGACATCTGAATCGAGAATGACGAATCGGAATTAGAAATGAGATCGGATCAGGAATTGAACGTTGGGCCGTGGTGTGACATCGGGTGCCGGGTGGTTGACCCTGTAGCCCGAGTGACGAGTGAATAAGTGGAGCACTTGAGAAGTGTTTAGCCTTCAGAACTCGGAACCGAACTATGGTTTGCACCTCAGTCTGGCCCTGATCCAGTATATTATAAAAACCGAATTGTGTACCTTTGCACGTTTCAATCAAAAACAGCATTCCGAGTATCTGTCGTAGTGCCCCTGGCACAGGTGTTATCCCTCCGACACCGAAGAAATGTGGTCACTGTTGTGGTCTCTCCCTTACCCCGCTTCGGAATGAGGTTGAGAATTAGATAGCTACGCTCTACAACTTCTGGGAGCAATCTCCGATCCCCTTGAACCCGCCGTCACCAGCACTCTGTAGAACACGTCAGGGGTGAGTGCCCAACAAATGGGGACACTCACGCATGATGCGCTCCACTGTAGAACCCATTCTGCGTACTTTGGCTCCATTTGTTGGGGACTCGCATCAAGCCATATGCGAATAATCATGCCTAGGACCCCAACGTGCCCTTTCAGTCCTAACCTCCTGCACTGCCCCCGAGAGTGTGTATGCTGACACCCGACGGGGACCAAGCCTAGAAGCAATGCATGCCCTTCCTCTCACCCATAGCCCAAGCATCTACTGTTCCCAAACCGTCCTCTGCGAGCAAAGTTTGGTCGGTACCCAAAGTATCAGGTACAGGTGTGTGTCCGACTTGCACGCCTGGGATATTCAATGAGTTTTGCTCCGCTCTCCTTGGTCATTGGATTGTTATTCTCCTTCCTACCAATCTCTTCCTCGGCTCTCCCCTTGACCTTCTGATAGGCCCCATGAGCACAAAACGTCTCCCGGATCGGGTCGATTCCATATGTCGATGAGCGCAGTTGTAATTCCCATGGTACCTTTCGAGCAGGTAGTGCCTCTTGCGCATCACGCCGGAGTGGCCGGCCTTAGCTGCTGGGAGAGGCAGAGTGTGCTGGCATCCACACGCTGCGCCTTCCCTCCACTCCAGAGTGTCCCAAAAATGATTTCCTGCAACTTTTTCATGTGCCGTGGTATCCAATGTGGGCACATTGCAAATCAACGTGTGTTTAGAGCTTGCTGGAAACGGCTTCTGAAAATTGGTAGCAAGATGTGATTACATATTTGAACAAACTAGCTCGCTTTTGGGGAAACCAGCACCTACCGAGCTGAAAATACACCTGCTCATAATGGCAATTGTAATTTTCAGACAGATGAGTGTAATCTTTCAATGACGAATTTCTTCAAGCAATTTATCCCAGAAGAACACTACTGCCTGCCTAACGGCCAGCGAATCAATGAATTAACCGTGTGTCATTGCATTATAAATATACCCGGAATATCATTAATTTTCTACCGCGGTGCGACTGCCCTGTGTTGTGGACCCGCTGTTTTCAGGTATATAATTCAGCACGGACATTTGCAAGTGTCGGCTAATGAAAAAACTAGCTAGATGTGGCAAACTTACTTCACCTGTGCCAGGGGCACGACGACAGATGCTCGGAGATATGTTTTTGATTGAACGTGCAAAGGTACACAATTCGGATTTTTATAATATACTGGATCAGGGCCAGATTGAGGTACAAACGATAATTCGGTTCCGAGTTCTGAAGGCTAAACACTTCTCAAGTGCTCTACTTATTCACTCGTCACTCAAGTTGCAGGGTCAACCACCCGGCAGCCGATGTCACACTACGGCTCAACGTTCAATTCCCGATCCGATCTCATTTCTAATTCCGATTCGTCATTCTCGATTCAGATGTTACGTCGACGGACTGACACGATGACTGCCACACAGTACTGTCATACTACTGTACTGTCATACTGTCATAGTGTCATACTGTCATACTGTCATACTGTCATAGCCCTGCCATCTGATATTCGATTTCATTGTCTTTTCCGACCCCGATGCGAATCTGACCATTCTTCGAGGGTCTGACTGAGTGCCACGATGACACCCCCCACAGTACTGTCATACTACTATAGTGTCATACTGTCATAGTGTCATAGTGTCATAGTGTCATACTGTCATACCCCGGACATCTGGTATTCATTCTCATCGTGATTTCAAGCCCAATTTCACTGTCATCGTGCCAATCCCGGATTACCCCCGATGACACACATACGGACGCATAGGCATATCGGCTCACGCTGTGCCTCCGGGCACAACTCTCCCCCCCTTAGGAGTGGTCTACCTCCTGGGATCACTCCGCTAAGGTACCCATCTAAGTTCCAGTTCTTAGGTTTTCTGGTTCCTTGCTGTTTCCAGTTCTTAGGTTCTCTGGTTCCTCTTCGAGCATAGTTTGCCTGCCGCTACCAGGGCACCACTTTCAAGAAGAAAGGGTGCCACTTGGAATCTAAAGCGGGTCTTCAGTGTCGCGGAGGCGTAAATGTCGGAAAAGTTGTCGTAGCAGGAGTGCTGGCACGGGATATACACTCGCGGATCGACCTGCTCCAGGCTGCTGCGGGTGAGGTCCAAGCTGAGCAGTCTCTGGATGAGCACCGGTTGCCCATCTGCACGCACACGGTGTTGAAGTAGTACAGCGTAGCAGGGGCGAGGGTGGTGCTGAGTTCGTCCATATGCAGGTGGGTTTCATGTACTGCGTACCGTACATGCAGTAGGTACACACCAGTGGTGGGGGAAGCTGGCGCATCATAGGGCGAAGCCGTAGCGCGTTAGGGAAGCGACCTCTGGGGTTTTCCATGAACCAATGTTTTGGCTCTAGGTAGTCAATGATCTGCAATGCTCGTCGTACGTTTTTGTCAGCCTGGGGAAGGTCAGGGGGTCCACCAGTGGTGCGCGCTTGACTGTACTGCCTGCAGGGGGGACTTGCCCAAACAACATCGAAGAATCCAGGCGGGTATTGTTTGTAGTTCCATTGTAGGATGTCACACACATGAGTGGGTTGCCAGATATGCCCGGAGTCGAGGGTCACTACTGAGGCGGAGGGGAAGCAATTCAGGAATTCCCTCTCTACTGAGCCAGTACCGCTGAAAAGTACGAGAATCCTGGGCGTGCGGGTTGTTTTTGTCTGTAATGCCAGCAGCTCTGTCACCAGTGCCAGCGACCCATCTTCCACGCGCTCTTGGCGTTCCCACGGCAGGGGGATATCATCTTCCATCTGTTCGAGCTGGTCCAGTTCATCGCAGGGATTAGTGATGAGGTGGGCCAGTGTCATTCCGGCTTGAGCGGAGTGACGGCCACGCTGCTCGCGTCGCCGAGTGGCTTCGTCGCGGACTTGCGCTTCCATGTGCAGTCTCGCGTGCTCGAATTCACGAAGTTGTTGAAGTGGACTTCCGCGTTCAAGTTTGTCACGCGTCCTCCATTGGTCGTGAGCTTTGGAGTAGCCAGTCCAGCGAACCTTCCACTCTTCCACCTCCTTTCCTCGAACAGACCGTACTCGACGTGCAAGGATGCGCTCAACGTGTGCTTCCTTCTGACCGTCCACTACCACTTCTTCAGGTACTGCTAGGTGATCGCGTGCGGCAAAAGCATCTTGACCGCTGGTGTACGGTTTGAGGCGATGTTGAGCGAACACGTCGTGAATCCGCCAGTGAGGAGGGAGGCGTAGGCGGTAGGCTACTGGAGCTCCTCTGTCGGCCTCTGGCATGGTCATCTGTACATCGCTGAAGAAGCGTTCGGTCACGGGAACTGGTCCATGCCAGCGCTTGGTCAGCTTCCTACAGATGGAGCGATCCATCACCTTCTCCGTAAGGTGTTTCGCCTCTATCCAGACCAGATCTCCAACAGCATACTCCCGCTGCCCGTGCCTGCGATCAAACTGTTCGCGCTGTCGTTGTTGAGCCAGCTCTAACCGCTGTCTGGCGTCCCGCAGCTGCGACGAAAATTTCACAGCCACTTCGTGTGCGGTGCCTACTCCCCCAGTTCGTCGTCCGGCGGTGGACTGTGCGGCCTCCAGGAAAAGGTCCAACTGCGACAGCGGCGAGAACCCGAACACCAGTTCAAATGGCGTGAAGCCAGTAGATTCACTCCTGGAGTCATTGATCGCGAACTCCACGTTAGTGGTGAACAGATCCCAGTCTTCCACATTGGCGTCTACAAAGGACCTGAGCATGTCCTCAATAACCCTGTTGCTGTGTTCTGCCTGGCCGTCAGATCGAAGGTTGTACGGCGTGGTACGAGCCACTTTCACACCCATCAGTCTCATGAGTTCCTGCCAGAAAGCATCTTGAAACCGTGGGTCACGATCAGAGACAATCTTCATAGGCGCGCCATGTAAGCGCCACACCGAGTCAAAGTAGATTCTGGCCACCACAGCTGCGGAGCTGTCGCCGAAGTTCATCGGCACAACGTGGACCATCTTCGTTAGCTTGCAGGTGAAGGCCACGAAAGCGTCATTGCCTCTCTCTGACACCGGCAGGCCGGTGACGAAGTCCACCGCGACATCCTGCCATGGCCTGTTCGGGATGCTGTGAGGGTTTAGCAACCCATCCGGGTAAGTTCCCCGCGGCCTCACTGACTGGCACACTGCGCAGGATGCAACCCAGGTGCCCACATCTTCCGCGGCACCACGCCAATAGAAGCGTCGCAGCACCCTCTCCAGAGTCTTGTCTCGCCCATTGTGACCTGAGGACAATGACTCATGAGCATGGCGAATCACTACTTCTCGAAGTGGAGAGTCCTCCCCCAGCACCAACTGATATCTCCCTGCTGCGGTCCTCCAAACCACTTCACCCACTAGTCTGAAGTCTTGTAGGCATTGGTGTGGTGCCGCCTTCACCTTCTCTCTTAGTGAACGAAGTGTCCCCTCTCGGGTGTACTCCGCTTTCAACGCGCGCAGGAACTTTGAGTCCGATTGCTGGGAGGCTGCGTCTCTGAAGTCTGCCGCCTCACATGTCCTTATCACAGCGGGGGCTGTTCGCGGATGCCTCACGCGTGCTGGTTGTGGTTTGGCGGGAGGGGCGTGCACTATCAGAACAGGCCAGCGAAGGTCGAAGGCTCTCCCATTTGGGTTCTCGAAGAACTGGTTGGGCTCGCCCTTGTCATCGTGAGTAGGGATGACCTCCACAATCTGCATATTGGCCTTTCTGAAAAGTTTGCGCCACGCGGGGAGCTTGGACTGGTGATCTGGTAGAACGAAAACTGCTGAGGTGTTATCTGGGTCTGCCTTCCATTCTGCGATATACTTGTTCAAGATCGCCTCCACAGTAATGCACTTGGAGTTGTATGGAGGGTTACACCAAACCCGAAGGCCCCTCCATTTCTCTGAAAGGCAGTCTGTCCAGAATCTATCCGCCTGTCTGTTGCGGCCGCCAAAGTCACAACAGGCGTCCACATCGAAGGGTCCAAATTTCTCGGCGTACTTCGAGGAGTACTCTGCTCGGACACGCCAATTCTGTGAGTCCTCTGGGGGAGCCTGCCGTTTCTGTGGGTGAGGGACCGGGGATGGAGTTGACTGTTGGGGCGCCTGCTGCGGGGTTGGTGAGCTCGTTGGCACCTTCTCAGTGGGCGCCTCCGATGCGTCAGCTCGTGACGTAGGCGTTCGCGTCTTTGGTGACGCCAACTGCGGAGGCGTTGGGGTCGTAGAGGCTTTCCCAGCGCGTGACATACTCCTCGTTATCCTTATCTGGGGTGGAGCTCTATCAGGGGGTTTGTGTGGAGCTTCTACCGGCTTCGCGCTATCAGCTGCAGGCCAGTCAGGCGTGTCGAAGTCGAGGTGATCCTCCTTCATTCCCTTATAGAGCTTCGGGTTAACGAGAGCGATGGTCTCCCCCATGTCCATGGCCTGTTCCGCCACGGAGAGGGTCTCCACTGCTGAGAGCCAGCAGTCAACCGTCTGGGCCCAGTGGGGATGAGCTGCGGGTGGTGAGCTGGAGAAGTATTCAGACTCCAGCGTTGCCAGGGGGTCTTTCGGTAGATCTGAGGTGGGGTCGATCACCCCTGCCTCCTTCAACCCCTCACGCACGTCCTTGTCTTTGAAGTCGGGTCTTCTGGACAGGGCGTCCGGTACCAGCAGCAGCGCTCCTTTGATGTACTCCATTCTCGGGACTCCCACCTCCACCAGATCCATGTACCAGCGTGCCTGTCTGCGGCTAAGCTCCCTGCCGGGTTCCATCAGCCATTCAAGGGGGCGGTGATCACCCTGGATGCGGAAGTTGGTGAAGATGAGGTAATGCCGCCAGGTAACGGTGGTACAGTGGTGTAGAGCACCTAGCTCACGCTCGCCGGTGTGATAATTCTGCTCGGCAGCTGAGAACTGGCGGCTCTCGTATGCTATCACGCGCAGTCCAAGACCATCTCCATTGTCTTGCATCAGTACTCCCCCAAGAGCGATGCCGCTAGCATCCGTCTGCACCACGAAAGGTGCTGTGCCGGCTGCGGCACCCTTAATGTTGGGCAAGGCGAGCACTGGCGCTGAGGTGAGGGCCTTTTTCAGCTCCTCGAAGGCCCACTGCTGCATGGGACCCCACTCCCAGGGTACGTCCGACTTGGTCAACCGGGTGAGGGGCTGAGCGATCTCGGAGAAGCGGTGGATGAACCTGCGGTAATACCCCGCCAGGCCCAAGAACTGCCTGACGTGGGTAACCGTTTCCAGCTCGGGCCAGTCCCTCACTGCAGCCACCTTGTCGTGTTGGGGTGTGCAGCCATCTGCGGAGATACAGTGGCCAAGGAACCGCAAGGATTTCTTCAACAGTTGGCACTTGGACCTCTTGAGGAAGACGCCCTTCTCCCTGCATGTTAGGAGCAGTTGCTTGACGTGCTCGTAGTGCTCTGCAGCGGTGTTGCTGAAGACGACCACATCATCGATGAAGATCCGGACAAATGGGAGATGGCCCAAGGCCCGCTGCATCCGTCGCTGGTACTGAGACGGTGAATTCTGCAGCCCCTGCGGCATGACCAGCCACTCATATGACCCCATCTGGGTGGTGAAGGCGGTCTTCTCGACATCTCCTGGTGCCATCGGTACTTGCCAGAAGCCATCCACCGCGTCGAACGAAGAGAAGAACTTCGCACCCTGCATCTCGTCGAACATCATCTGGATGTCTGGGAGAGGATACTTGTCCTTAACTGTCTGGCGGTTGAGGAGCCGGTAATCGATCACCAGTCGCAGCTCCTTGGGGTTCCCCGGTTTGGGGACCATCAGACAGGGAGCTGCATAAGGGCTGGAAGAGGGTCGGATGTAGCCCTTGGACATCAGAGTCTCCACGCGTTCTCGAAGTTGGCGAAGTTCCTCTGCGGACTTCTTGTAGATGCGCTGGCAGGGAGGTCCCTTCTTGCTCAGCTCAGGGTCCAGGTTAATGTTGGCTTCATCTTGGGGGTCATGTCTGAGTCCATCGATGTTCGGTAGGGCAGTCGTCATCTCCTTTTTGTACTCCTCACCCCAGAAATCCTGAAACTTGAGGGTCCACTCAGGGCTCACTTCTGCATCTTCAGTATCCGCAGCGGGTTCGGCGTTCTCAGAGTCGATAGCCGTGGCTGCAAAGGCAGAAGCAGTATCATCGGGGGACTTCTCGGCCACCATGAGCCAGGCGGGTTGTATCTCCGGGTCGTCATTACCACGTAGCTTCTGCGTCTCCGCGTACACCAGGTACTTCTTCAGCTGGGCAGGGGTTAGGAACACCTCATCCACCAATCCCGCGCAGGCCGTGCCCTTCGGAGACCTGTCCCCGGATGCTTTCCCAGGAGAACAGCCTGTGATGGTGACGCGATCCCCAATCTTACCACTGCGGGACTTCCTGAGGAAGGAGACGGAGCCATTCCCTTCATAGCCCAGAGTGACAGGAGAGTGACTGCGCAGCCACCTCCCGCCAAGGATAACATCCACCTGTATGCCCAGTGGTAGGATCCGGAGGGCAAGGGCGTTCTCCGTATAGGTGCCCGTGGTGGTGTGCGTGTTAAACTTGGCGTACGCGGTGGCGCCAGTGATCTTCACAGATCCATCCGCCAGGGTGACTCGCATCTCGGAGCCGGCTCGTGTCGTGAGGCCACATCGCTTAGCGCTCTGCTCCGAGATGAAGTTGTCAGAGGCCCCCGAGTCGATCAGCACCTTGACCGTGTGCCCTCTGAGGGTTGCGTAGAATACCAGCAGTAGCGGTCCTTCTTCGTCATGTGCCGCTGCGAGGGTACCCTCGATGTCGGTCTTCCACTGAACTCCCCCATCGGTGCGTATGCTTTTGCACTTGAGGTTGGGGAGGAGGTTGTCCGAGGCCTCGCGGCATTCTTCCAACGTTTGCCTACACGCGGCGTAGAACTCCTCATCCAGCAAATCAACATCTTCAGTCGGATGACTGACGAGGTTGTCTACACTCGCCGTCAGCAGGGTGCCCGCTGAGGTGCATTCGCTCGAGGTGGGGCTGACATGAGTGGTGTCGCTGGTGGTAGGGCTCACATGGGTGGTGTCACTGGTAGTAGGGCTCACATGAGTAGTGCCACTGGTGGTAGGGCTCACATGGGTAGTGCCGCTTACTGTGGGGCTCACGTGGGTAGTGCCGCTTGTTGTGGGGCTCACATGGGTAGCGACACTATTGATGAGACTGCCATGGGTGAGAGGATCCTCGTCATGCTGAGGGCTGCCAGCAGGGGGGTTGTGGGCGAGTTGGTGGGAGCTCTGGTGGTCAGTTGTCGTCTCCGGGGTCCCAGCTGCTGCCATCTGCTGGGTGAAGCAGAGCGAATTGACCGAGGACTCCTCTTCCATCACCTCAGGGTCTTCAGCGATGGGGTGGCTGTCGAGACAGGACGGCGCTTCATCCGCTTCATGCGTTCTGACGGTGGTCATCTGCTGGGTGAAGCAAAGCGAACTGGGTGCGGAGGTCTCCTCCGCCTCTGAGCAGTAGGATGAACCTTCGGGGTTTCCTCCCGGGGTGGCCGGCGCGTTATCATGGTGCGAAGATGTAGTCTCTGTTGTGGGCTCGGCCAGCGAGGATGATGGAGGGGACGCTCCCAAGGGGCTGGGACCCAGCTTCCTCATCTTGTACTGGTGTACTGCGTGCAGACTGCACCAGGCGCCAGGTAGGCCCACATCTCCTGCTGTCCCAGGTATCGTGCCCACTTCAGTGTCCAGGGTGCAGAGGGATGTCGAAGATCTCGCTGCTGCTCTTCGTGCGCCCTCCTTTTCCCACAGCCTGCTACCTGGAGAAGAGTCTGGGCTCGAAGTGGCGATTGCCTTTTGCTGCTCGGCGGGCGACAGCTCTCTCCAAGCCGCGTAGAGGTCGTGGGAGCTGGCCTTAGAGGGTTCGGGGACTTGCTGGTGACCGTCGTGTGAGAGGAGGTGCCACAATGCTATGCGCTGATGGCCCTCCTTGCGATCTTGAGGTTCGCGGGCAATGCGTATCCTCTCTGCCAGCTGGTTGGCGCGGTTCACGCGCTCCTTTGGCGATCGACTCCTAGGGTGTATGCGGCTGCGGGCGCGCTCCGACATCTTATCCACCAGGTCCTTGGCAGCCTCTGGGGATTTGCGCAGAGCTCTGCGGACCTTTTGCATGGCGACCTCGAGGGGGAGGGAGTACAGATCTCTCTTCCAGTGCCACGCAGCTAGCCTTTTCCGTGGGTCTGCGAGGTTGGACTGATAGATGGGCAGTGGTGGGACAACACGCGGTCGGGGGCGAAGATCGCGGGGCTCTCCGCGGTTGCTGCCCATAATGGGGGGTCTGTGCCGGGGGACTCGCCGTCCCCTCCGACCCTCGATCCTCGCTTGTGTATAAGCGGGGCCGTCATCAAGAGGTAGTGACGACTCATCGAAGGGGGTGCTTCCTGCAAGAGGGTGGCTAGACAAGTCATCCCTCGGCGGCGATGGGGCACCAGCTGAGCGGTAGGTGCGTCGCAAGCGGGTCCCAGAGGTGAAGGCCACGCTCTTGGGATGGGGACGTTGGCCCCAAGGGTCTCTGCGTCCTCGGGCGCGTTGGGGTTCCACTGGTTCTGGCCGCTTCTCCAGGGCGGAGAGGGTCTGATCATCAGGGCAAGACCTCACTTCCTCGAAGGGCAGGGTCTGGGGCTGGCCGCCGGCCAGTCATTCGTCGCTCTCCACCGGGGGGAGGCCGTCACCCTCCACAAGCTCGATGCCCGCAAGGGCCGCCAGGGTCTGGTAGCTCTGCTCGTCCTCACAGGTAGCAAGAGCCAAGACCTCCTCGGAGAACTCCTCTGGGACGCCATCCACCGAGGAGATGTCCTCCTGTTGCTCGATGGCCCAAACGACGGCGGCTACAAACCCAGGGGAGTTCGCCAGTCGAGCGGGTGCATTGGCCCTCCACTCCTTGAGTTTAGCCTCGTCCGTACAGTTACGGACGATGTGCTCCGCAGAGCCGCAGGCGAAGCATCGGCGGACTTTCGGAGCGTCGGGGCGGGAGAGGCCAGGTGGTGGTGGCAAGGGGGTCACTGCCGCGGCGACGGTGGTGGCAGGCCCGTTCTCCAGCATGGCAAGAGCCGGGCGGCTCGAAGAGGGCGGTACGCCTGTAGAAGGGGGTGCGAGGTGGTGGGTTAGCGAAGGAAACAGCACGGGGAGGACGGTCTTGAGAGCGCCTCTGAGCCGCCTCCGTGTCAATGTCACTCTCCACCTCCTCGGCAACTTCCCGAATCTTCAACAAGGCGTTGTGGGTGCCTGGGATGTCGTCAGCGACGGCCTTCCTCTCCCACTCTTCTGGTTTGGAGACATCCAAGTGGATGGCTCGCAGGCGCCGCATCACCTTGGGTGCATATTTCAGCCCTCGGCGGTACGTAGAGAGCATCGACAGGTTGGTCATCTCCACGCAATTGGGGACTCTGCCGGCCAGGAAGTTGACGGAGGCCATGCGGGTCTCCAGTCGCGAGAAATACTCCGCCGCGGTCTCGTTCATCGCCTGTTTCAGGGCAATGGCCTCGCCATGTGCGTTCTCCAGGTAGGCCTGCGTCAGAGAGCACACCGCCAGATCGCTGAAGAATACGTCCAGCTCCCCGTAGCGTTGGTGCCAGGCTTGCTCGGACCCAAAGGTCCCCGCCGCGCGCTCCAAGAACTTTCTCTGCTGGTCTTGAAGAGTGTACTCCTTGAAGCTCCAAAGAAGACTTGACACACTCGCCTGGTACGCTGATACTGACGGCGTACAACTAGGAGTGGTCAGTGCTTCGATCACGATGGCCTCCTGGAATACCTTCCGCACCATGTTGGAGTAGTGTTCCAACTGCGTCAGGAGGCCCTCCTTGTCGGCCGATTTTGTGTCGGACGCGGAGCGGGGGAACCTGGTGACGCTCTTGACCAGCTTTAGCACCATCTCTTTGGTCTTGTGCTCCAGGCGGACCTCGTCTGGAGATGCTCGCAGGTTAGTGCCCTGCGGCAGACGGACGATGCCTGGAACAAAGGGGGTGGCGCTGGGAGAGAGCACGGGGTTCGCAGCGGCGGCAGAGTGAACGGGGTTCGCGGCAGCGGCAGAGTGAACGGGGTTTGCGGCAGCGGCAGAGTGAACGGGGTTTGCGGCGGCGGAATGGGGGAAACGGGCAGGAGGTGGTGGTCCCGGGGCATGCGCGGGCGGAGGCGCAGGCGCGGGATTTGTGGGGACTGCGGTCGGAGTGGGCGGTAATGTAGGGGCTGATGGTGGTGCGGGGAGTGGGAGAGGTGTATGGAAGGGCAGGGGTGTGGATGGTTGTGCGGCCACCACGCTCATGCTCCGGTACCAATCGGAGTTGCTGACCTCCGACCACGCGGCGAGCCCGTCCTGATCGAAGTTCTGCATCTCCGACTCCCCGCCCGCGCAGTAGCAGGGATCCACTCCCATACTGGCTGCCCCATGCTGGTAGACCGCACATTGGCCGCGGCTGGGTCCCCCATTGCCATATCCATGACCTCGCGGTCGACCATGAGGACCCAGGTCTCCACACGAGGGTTGGTAAGGGGTAGGGGTGCATGGTGTAGCCGACCTCCCATGCGCGCATATGCAGTCAGCGGCGCTCCCAGCAGGTGCATGATCCTGAACAAGATGGCGTCGCCCTGCACCCCAGCCCGGCGACGTTCGTCCCATGGCAGGGAGACGGTTGCCGCGCCTCGCACCCCAGCTGACTGGTGCACCCACAATGACCCACCATCGTGGGTGACGAAGAGGGCTCTGACCTCTGGGTACTGAGGGTAGGAGGGCTCCGGTGCGGGATCGTCAGGGGGATCCTGAGGTGGATCACTAGGGGGGCCTGGTGGCGAGTCGCTTGGACTGGAGTCTCTGGGCTCTGAGTCGGGGTTGCCACCGCCGTGCACCACCGTCTCCATCGACTGCCGCCGGCGGGCCACCATCATGTTATGGGGATTTGGCCGGCCCTGAGTGGGAGGTTCGGCGGGAGCGGTCTCAGCGGCGGTCTGAGGCACTGGAGGGGTTACGCTGGCGGCGGCGTCTGCCTCGTGTAGATGGTCCGCCGTCAGGCCCTGTGCGCTGCCCTGAGGGTCGCCTGGTGGGGAGGCTCCTGCCGATGCCGTCGCGCCAGGTAGCGCGAGTCCTCTCGAGAGCACCGCGGAGATGTCCAGGGCCTGTACTGCCGCCAGGACTTCTCTGCGAATGTGTTCACTTCGGCTGCTCGCGTCCGAGTCGGAGCCGGACCTGTGGGCGGCCCTCCGCCTGCGCTCAGCCCGTGCCTGCGTGCTTCGGCTGCCTCTGGTCCCCGTGCTGGTGCGGCTGATGTCCGTACCAGAGTCGGGGTCAGAGTGATCAGGTGCGTGGCTTGGGCCTGGAAGATGTTTGCCATGTGTCGCAGGGCCCGAAGATGCCCTTCGGGAACGCCGACGCCGGCGAGTCTCTGAGGTTGTCGCCACCGCGGGAAGGTGACGCACCAAGAGCTGGGTACCGCCCAAGACGTTCTGCTGAACTCCGCTGTCAAGGGGTACCTGCAGAGGGTCCGGCAGGGCCGCGGCGCCGATGCTGATGAAGTGCTGCAGCGATGAGAGATCCGCGCCTGGGTCATGAAGCGCGGAGGTGGCTGGTGCCAGCTGATGGGGCTGCTGTGGTCGATGCTGCGGCTGTTGTGGCGGCTGCGGCTGCTGTTGCTGCTGCTGCTGCTGCTGCTGTTGCTGCTGTAACTGCTGCTGTTGTAACTGCTGCTGCTGTAACTGCTGCTGCATTGGTTCCAGTGGCTGCTGCTGAAGCCACTGCTGTTGCTGCTGCTGGTACGCGAGCCACTGCTGCTGCTGCTGTAGCTGTTGTTGGAACGGTGTGGGATATGCGCCCACGGGGTGATGGGTTCCCAGTGTGAACGGCACTGGTGATACTCCCCCAGCGAGGGGCGCTGATTGGGGCAATACCCAATTGACGCCGTTCCATACGGCCTGTGCGGGGGTGCCATCCGGCATAGTATAAGGGCGGGGCACCGCTGTGTAGGGCATGGTGGTGCCTGGATGTGGAATGGGGTGAGCGGAAGCGTATGCGGTGGGCGATGGGAAGGTCATGTGAGAGAACAGAGTGTGGTGTAGCTGCTCTGCGCTGACACTCATGCTGGGAAATGCCTCTGATGTCTGCTGTGACATTCTGACTGCTGAGCTGGTTGAGTTCAAAGACTGGGTGTGGCAATAGCCACAGGTGAGCAAAAGTAGTGAGTGCTCGCCTTTTTTATTTAGTCAGTCTCGTCCTCGTCGATGTCACTCGCTGGAGGCGAAGGAGCGGGACTTCCAGGTGGAGATGGGGGGACCCAAGGCCACTCTTCGATTCCTTGCACTGGATATGAACCAGGGAGCGCGGGGAAGACTGTTAGGTCTTGGGAGTTCGGGTAGCGGAAGAGAAGGTTTCCAATCTGAAGCCACACGAAATTGTGATGTACTGGTGGGATAGCCAGCGTGACTATGTCCAGGCGCTCAGTCGCTGTTCTCCTCTTCGTCGTCAGAAGAAGAGGGGGAAGGAGGACCGCTCCAAGGACCGCTCTGCCAGAAAGCGCCTGCTGGTGGGTAGGTAGGGTCTGGAGGGAATACCCACTTGATAGGTCCTTGCTTCCACCACGCTCTTCTGTATTCTTCTGGCGAAGGGGGCACTGCCATACACCGGCGAACTCAAAATTTGGCCAGGGCTCCGCGACACGATTTTTGAGTGCCTAGGCGCGCGGGCAAGAGTCAGGCAGCAGTGAAAAAGGAGGTGTCAGGTCCAATATGGGGGTCCAGTGAGGTCCCAGACGGTGTCTGTACTCCGTAGGTCCCAAGAAAAGCCCCAGTCAGTGCGCTGCTGGAAGATACCAGGAGGTGCTGAAGGGCTGCCAGAAACGTCCCAGAACTGCTGAAAGCGCCTTTTGGTGGAGCTTTCCCCGCTGTTGATGGCCGTGAGGGCGGTATCAGGGGTTTCTAGGCTGTTCTATGGGGTCTAAGGAGGGGTTTTTCGGTGGTGGGGGCTACTGGGAGAGGTTTTGGGGTAGGCTGGAAACTGTCAAAAACGGCTATTTTTGGCTGTTTTGGGCGGTTTTTCGCCTTTTTGGGGCTCTGAAAGGTGAGCTATATCGTTTTCTTGGCTACGGTAGACCGGGGAAACCCTTTAGGGTGCTCCCTGACGGTCGTTTGTGGCCTGGGACGGACTTCGGGTTTAAGATCGGAAAACGAATGCTTGGGTTTCTGAGCCAGTTTGAGCCCCCAGTGTTAAGGAGCAAAAATATGAAGTTTTGGAGATGTTTTCCAGAGGATACGGCCGTTGTATACGAAAAAAAATGTACTTACGGAGGCTAAAATTGCGCACAGATAGCCGGAAGTACAGCTCTCCCCCTGTATCACAACGAAAGTTTCAATAGGCCCGTGGGCGAGTTGCGCAGAGGCGAAATCGCAGCACGCTGATACTGTGCTAGGAGGCAAGCACAAGAGCAAGAAAAACGGCTAAGTACAAAACGCAAGAGTACTCAGTACGGAGTACAGTAGGACCGATCAGAATGATGTTGATGTGAGGTGCCTAGCCTGTTGTACGGAGTACTCAGTACAGTTGAGTTATGGAGAGAGTTCCTGAATGCATAAGAACTCTAAGTGTAACCAGTTTCGGAGAGATGAACTGAACTGAGAATTGTAACATAAAAAGTAAGAGCCGTATCCGCTGTATATTGTGTATTGAAAGCATACACTTGAAAGAGCATAGCTATTAAGATTTACGAAACCGAAGTCTTGTAGTTGACCAATCGTAAGCATACCTCGTGCGGTCGTTTAATAAGTGTAGAATAGTATAAGTCCGAAACCGTAAAGAAGAGAAGAAACTGGAGTGGTAGCCTCCTACAAAATGGTAATTGGATCGTTTTACCGGTCGCTTCCTGAAAATTTCTGTTTCTGCGTATTCTGATTGCACCCCCCTTGCGTAATGCCTTTCGCCCGACGTTTCTTTCTTGAAATCTAGAACAGTGTGTCGTGCGTTTCTGCTTCGTGTTGGTGGGTGCGTGGTTGTGGGATTCAGGTGCTCTAGGAGTGGAATTCTCCGAGTGCTTTGATCCGCGACGTAGTTTGGTACGACTACCTAGCAATGAAGGAGGTGGCTTGGGGCCCTTGGTCCTCCCTCCCCTTTGCGAATGTACTTTGAGTCTGTCCTCGGATGGGACGGCTGCCCTGACGTGGCGTTGTAGCGTCCTTTGCGTATATGCAATTTGGAATTTGCGTGTATGACTTTGGAATTATTTTTACTTTTACGAACGAAAACGTGTTTTGCGTAGATTCTTTCTTTTGATCTAGGATGTTTTGTCGTGCGCTTTGGGCGGCGTGTCGGTTTGGCTGCGGGTTGGTGATGCCGGGTTTCAGGTGTTCTTGAGGTTCCGATCTCCGGGTACTTTGGGCCGCGAGGAGATTCAGGCGCGCTTCTGCCCTGGCATGTTTCTTGTTCACGCATAACGCTTGAGCTCGTGTCACGAGCGCACAGTTGCGCAGGTCGGGCTTGGGATTTGGGATCGCGTGGATTTTTCGGCGGAACCGACCCTTCGCGGCGGGAGCGCTGCGCGATTTTTTTAAAATTGTGCGGCCTTTGCTGAATTGACCCCGTGTTTCTCAATCTCGGGTGGCCTAGGGCTTGCGCCCTCTATACTCAGGAGTTGCCGCGCTTCGGCCGGTTTGACCACTCGGCTCGTGCCTGAGTGGTGAATTTCTGGGTGCGGCGTGTGCTTGTTGCTTTGCATGGGCGTAAGTGCCTTCACTACGTTAGTTGGTTGGCACGTCACGGCCTAGGTCACGGCGGTCCCCGGGATGAGCGTCGGGATGAGCCGTGCCGAGCGCGTGGCTTCGCGCTGCGCGGTGCGTATGGCTCAGCGGCGGGCTTGGGATCGGGCGGCGTGGTTCATTCTGCGGCTTCAGGTGTTGCGGGATGTCCGTGTCGGGCGCGACCGTTGCGTGGTTTGGCTTAGGGGTCAGGAGATGCGGGATCGGGCGGCGGGTTTGCGGGCGTGGCGGCGGGCGGCGTTTTTCGTTGCTAGGCTTGGCTTTTTGCGAGTGGCGTCCCGTGGGATTGTGCGCCGTGCGGTCTTGCGCCTGTCCGAAGGGGGGGGGAGGTGCCTCAGATCGGACGAGCGCAGAGTGCACTCGGCGTACGGCCACGTCACCGGTGCTACCTTTAGGGGAGCGCGTGACCACAGCCACTGCGCGAGCGCTGCCCTAAGCGAGGCGTGCGGCCACATCGGCGTTGCCCCTAGCGAGGTGCGCGGCCGCGGTCAGAGCGCTGGCAGTGACCAGAGCGAGGCGCTAGACCTGGCGCTGCCCCTGGCGAGGCGCGTGGTGGCAGTCGCGGTACTGGCGCTGCCCCTAGCGAGGCGCGTGGTAGCAGTCGCAGCACTGGCGCTGCCCCTAGCGAGGCGCGCGGCCACATCGGCGCTGCCCCTAGCGAGGCGCGTGGTGGCAGTCGCGGCGCTGGGGCTGCCCCTAGCGAGGCGCGCGGCCACATCGGCGCTGCCCCTGGCGAGGCGCGTGGTGGCAGTCGCGGCACTGGCGCTGCCCCTAGCGATGCACGCGGCCACAGCCACAGCATTGGCGCTGCCCCTAGCGAGGCGCGCGGCCACATCGGCGCTGCCCCTAGCGAGGCGCGTGGTGGCAGTCGCGGCACCGGCGCTGCCCCTAGCGAGGCGTGCGGTCACATCGGCGCCGCTCTGAGCGATGCACGCGGCCACAGCCACAGCATTGGCACTGCCCCTAGCGAGGCGCGCGGCCACTTCGGCGCCGCTCTGAGCGAGGCACGTGGCCACAGGCACGGCGCTGGCGCTGCCCCTAGCGAGGCGCGCAACCACATCGGCATTGCCCCTAGCGAGGTGCGCGGCCACTGCCCTAGCACCAGCGCTGCCCCTGGCGAGGCGAGTGGTGGCAGTCGCAGCACGAGCGCTGCCCCTAGCGAGGCGCGTGGTGGCAGTCGCGGCACTGGCGCTGCCCCTAGCGAGGCGCGTGGTGGCAGTCGCGGCACTGGCGCTGCCCCTAGCGAGGCGCGTGGTGGCAGTCGCGGCACTGGCGCTGCCCCTGGCGAGGCGCGTGGTGGCAGTCGCGGCACTGGCGCTGCCCCTAGCGAGGCGCGCGGCCACATCGGCGCTGCCCCTAGCGAGGCGCGCGGCCACATCGGCGCCGCTCTGAGCGAGGCACGCGGCCACAGGCACGGCGCTGGCGCTGCCCCTAGCGAGGCGCGCAACCACATTGGCGCTGCTCTGAGCATGGCGCACGGCCACGGCACGAGCGATGCCTCGAGCGAGGCGCGCGGCGACGGCCACAGCGCAAGCGCTGCCCAGAGCGAAGCGCACGGCTACTGTGCAAGTGCCGTCCCTAGCGGGGCGTGCAGTGGCAAGCATGGCGCGAGCATGCGCTACATATGCCCTGGCGCGAGGCGCACCCATAGCCATAGCGCTAGCACTGCCCCTAGCGAGCCCCGCGAGCACGGCCATGGCACCGGCGCAACCCCCTGTGAGGTGCACGGCCGCGGTCAGAGCGCTGGCAGTGACCAGAGCGAGGCGCTAGACCACAGCCAGAGCGTTGGCGGTGCCCCGAGCGAGGCGCGCGACCAAAGCCACGACACAGACGCGCGCGCTGGCGTGACACGCACCCAGCTGTCCGTTGATGCGGAGCCTTGGAGGCCGCTCACGGCGCCGCCACTAGGCCCATATCCGCAGTCGTCGGTGGAGGTGCTGCCCGGGGAGCGCACACAGTGGCCACCTGACGGTAGTAGAGCAGGAGTGTTGCCCCAAGAGCACACACTGCCGCCACCCGACGAGGAGGCGGAGGCGTCGCTCCGAGAGTGCGCACAGCTGGCCCCTGGCAGCACATTGGCGGTGGGGCCCGACGAGTGCGCGCAGCGGCCACCTGCCAGCAGAGTCGAGTCACCGCGTGAGGGGCGCACGCAGTCATCATCGGAGCGCACAGTCGAGGTGCAGCCCATGGAGTGTGCACGGAAGTCCTCTAGTGGCTCTGCCGAGGTGCTGCCCGAGGAGGTGTCATTGCCGCTACCTAGCGGCGAGGCGGAGGCGTTTCTCCGAGAGGGCGCACGGCTGCCCCCTAGCCACACGGACCTGTTAGGCTTGCAGGCTCTCGACGTTGCGGCCGCGTCGCCCGATGCGGGGAAGTGCTGCGGTGTCCCTGATGCGGCAGGCGCAGCACCCACGAGGCGAGCGAGCCGTAGAGGGAGGCGAGCAGGTCGCCGCGGGCGGCGAGGAGCCCGTGGTAGGCGAGGCGTGGTCGAGCCATCGGCCGAGGCGTTGGACTCGACAGGCTTGCAGGCTCTCGGCGTTGAGGCCGCTTCGCCGGATGCGAGGAGGTGGCATGATACCCGGGTTGCGGCAAGCGCGACCCCCACGAGGCGAGCATGCCGTCGGGGGAGGCGAGCAGGTCGCCGCGGGAGGCGAGGGACCCATGATAGCGTGGTCGGGCCATCGGCCGAGGCATTGGACTCGACAGGCTCGCAGGCTCTCGGCGTCCAGGCCGTGTCGCAGGATGCGAGAGGGAGGAGCGATGCTCGGAGTGCGATAGGCGCGACCCCCACGAGGCGAGCATGCCGTCGGGGGAGGCGAGCAGGTCGCCGCGGGAGGCGAGGGACCCATGATAGGCGAGGCGTGGTCGGGCCATCAGCCGAGGCACTGGACTCGACAGGCTCGCAGGCTCTCGGCGTCCAGGCCGTGTCGCAGGATGCGAGAGGGAGGAGCGATGCTCAGAGTGCGATAGGCGCGACCCCCACGAGGCGAGCACGCCGTCGGGGGAGGCGAGCAGGTCGCCGCGGGAGGCGAGGGACCCATGATAGGCGAGGCGTGGTCGGGCCATCGGCCGAGGCATTGGACCCGACAGGCTCGCAGGCTCTCGGCGTCCAGGCCGTGTCGCAGGATGCGAGAGGGAGGAGCGATGCTCGGAGTGCGATAGGCGCGACCCCCACGAGGCGAGCATGCCGTCGGAGGAGGCGAGCAGGTCGCCGCGGGAGACGAGGGGCCCGCGATAGAAGGCGGATAGCCTCACATAGGAGGCGAGGGGCCCGTGGCACGAGGAGCTCGGTGGGTGTCGCACCGGACCCTAGTGGCGGTGCTGAGCCAAAGGCTGAGAGCATAGCGCTCACGAGCCTAGCTAAGGGTGTGAGCAGACAACTATCAGTTGCTCCATGCTCACATCCTTACGCACTTGGGGAAGCAAACGCCATCTGGAGAGTCCACCTCTACGAGGGGGCCCTCGAGGCATACTAGGGAAGTATTAGGAGGTTTAGGACTTAGGGTAGGAACAGTAGGCGTACGCGGAGCGACCCTGCAAGGAGGCCCACCCTTGTAGGCGTGTCGCCACGAGGTGAGCACACCGAGGTGCTCACCCGCGCCCTCCCCTTAGGGCCACCGAGAGTGAAGCGTCCGGGAGCGGACCGCTTTTCTTTTGGGGGAGAGAGCGCGCCGCGAGTGGCAGATGGCAGGCACCGCGAGCGCGCCAGGCGCACCGCCATGAGGCAGCAGCTCTCGCTGTGCTGTCTCGGGCTGCGTGACGCGCCGCTGCCCGCCAGGCACACCAGACGCATGGTGCCTGGGAGTAGCGCGCAGCGTGTGCACCGCGTCCAGGCGCATCGGGCCTCCTTGCAGAGGTTGATGCGCGTGCCTGGGAGCAGCACACCGCGCACGCATGCCCCGCCGCCGAGCGCGGGGCGCGGCACCCACACTCGGGGTGCTGATGAGGCCGGCGAGCCCCAAGCTCCGGGCGAGTGCACCCGTCTCGACGGGACGCATTGCCACGCGCCTGCAAGGAGGCCCACCCTTGCATGCGTGTCGCCACGAGGTGAGCACACCGAGGTGCTCACCCGCGCCCTCCCCTTAGGGCC